>CM066998.1:8530000-8767500 GCA_033977485.1 Hydrangea macrophylla | reverse complement strand
GTTAGTGGTTAATAATTAGATTGTTAAGCCATTATGTTTGGTTATTAATACACTAAATATTAGTGGAGTTATAGGTACATTAGTGTATGTTTACATCATCTTGCATATTCCTTATAAACTACCCATTAATTAGAAGTTAGTGGTTAATAAGTGGATTGTTAGGCCATTGTCTCCAAGTGGAAGCTTGGCTATTTATACACTCACATACTCTCTCAAACACACACATTCTACACTTCTAGCATAGAGAGCTTGAGAGAGTCACATAGAGAGATAAGAGAAATTTGAGAGTTCAATTTGCTGAAAATTTCTAGAGAGAAGAGCTCCTCAATTTCCATAGCCAAGCTTGTATTGGGTTTCTTGATTTGGTTATCTTTCTCAACAAATCTCTTTGCACTTAATCACGGTGAGTATTACTAACTCACTCCAAATGTAACTCATTCCTTATTTACTGATTTAGGTAGTTAATTTTAACAGTAGCAGAATTTTGTTTTCAGATTTTTGTTAGGAAAACGAATGAAATTTAAGGTTCTGCCCGCGTTGTCCCAAGCAAAACTCGATTCTGCACACTTTTTGTCTAATGCAATTTTCTCAGATTTTGCATCGTTTGGGCAGAAAATGAGGATTACAGTAGCAGAAAAAGTATATTAGAAATTCAATCTAATATTTTCTCTTTTAATTTTAACAGTAGCAGAATTTTGTTTCCAGATTTTTGTTAGGAAAACGAATGAAATTTAAGGTTCTGCCCGCGTTGTCCCAAGCAAAACTCAATTCTGCACACTTTTTGTCTAATGCAATTTTCTCAGATTCTGCACCGTTTGGACAGAAAACGAGGATTACAGTAGCAGTTTTTAGAATGCTATTAGTTATGTTTAAAATGATTAAGGCAATGAATTACGAATTTTCAATCCCCGTACGCGTATTATTTCTTTAATTCTGTGAATTCCTTTATGTTTAAAGTTTGATGACATTCATGTGGAGTCAGTTGTACATGCATGGTGAGTGTTGGTAGTGTGTAAAAGAGTAATGGTAGGGTGGAAAAGAGTATTGTTAGTGTGGAAAGTGTATGAGTTTGAGTTGTGATTGTGGTTGTGAGTTGTGATTGTGGTTGTGGTTGTGGTTGTGGTTGTGGTTGTGGTTGTGATTGTGGTTGTAGTTGAAAAAGAGGATGAGGGTGTCTTTGAAATGCGAAGGTGGCAAAAATGGACACTCCCTGACGCCCATGGAAGCGTTAAAGTGTGTGAAGCCGAACTTGGACACTCACTGGCACCCATGGAAGTGCTAAAGTGTGGCCTATGGACACTCCCTGATAACTCGAGTCTGGATACCTGTGTGGGGGTTGCCCCGGTATTTGCATGGCGGTTAGGGTCTTCAAAGTGTGAGGCATTGGACACTCCCTGGTACCCCGGACCAAAGTGTGAGGCAAACTGGACACTCCCTGGCGCCCCGTTGCTAAAGTGTGGCTATCTTAGTATTTCAAAGATACCAGGAGTAGGATAGAGGGTTGTTGGGTTTTGTCGAGAGAAAAGAGTCGGTTAGATGAGATGGTGCATTGTCCTCATACATGGTTACATATGTGTGAAATTATCTTTTAAATAATGTTGTGGTTGTTTTTCTATCAAGCTCTTTATCTTTAAATATAAACTTGTGGTATTTAAATGGTAATGGGAAAAAGGTAAATGAGTATGTTTTTACATTCAAAGCTATGTTTTTAATACTCACCAGCTTCTTGAAGCTGACGGCGTTGATGCGTCCTGGACATTCGTGTCCAGGCTTTGCAGGTAATAATCAAGATGAACCGTATGACTATGTTAATTGAGATCAGTTGCTGAGAAGAGAATTTACTTTTATACGCTTTATGTGTTTTAAGATATGATTTGGTTTTGTAATAAGGATGACTGTAATAGACTGTAAGTTATTGTTTTATTTCAAGGCGGTCTGTGCCTTAGTAAACCCCGTACTATAGGATGTAATAAGTTAGAAAATTTTTTATAAGCCCAGGTTGCCCTACTCTGATTAATAGTTTTTATGTTGTTCGACGTTTGGGACGGAATCGATCCTTCAAACTGTCGCGACCTACGGGTCCATAAAGGAAATTAAACGCTTTCCATATTTATGCTACGTCGGGGCGTGACAAATCCAAAGTATTTTGACCAACTTGTCCAAACAGATGTCCTTATCTCTGGATGATTGCTTAAGTCTAGACTTGTGCAAATCATGCACTAGAGCTTCCTCACTGTGAAACTTCAATGCATAAGAGGGTTTCAACAATGTTGTTAATTCTCCCACTACAATGAGGTACCGGTGCAGGTATGCATGGAGAGGTAGTAGGTTTTAGTTCTAGATGATTTATAGATTGCCTTGAGAGATAAATAACTTTTACTCTTTCTTTCTTAAAATTATCTTTGCTTTACCAAAATTGGTTCTCAACTAACTTTTGTTTTCTCTGATACATTGTGGTTCCATCAAGAAAACTCAAGGAATAGTAGTAACTCGAAATAACTCATCTCATGACCTAATCATATCTGCAAGAAAAACGTTCCTTCTACCTGCTACACCATCCCGTGGAGGCGCACTAGGTGCAAACAACCGATAAAGAATATCATTCTTATCTAATATAGACAATAAATTCATTAGACATATACTTACCCTTTTAAATAAATCAAAAGGCAATGATATTCTTTTACAAATAGATCTTTATTCCAAACCTTTTGAATTTCTTCAAAAGATTGAGGATGAAGGTGCAATAGGTAAATCTAAATCAGTATCAAGAGTAGCCAAGACTACTTTGTAACTCTAATGTCTATTGTTCAGCATACGTGAATATGCCCTAATTCTAATAAGCCTTAGGTTGTGTGATCTTTCAAAAGAAAGGTCACACGAACATATTACCCTTTAAATAGGATTGACAAATAGGCAGTGGTCTCACCAACTAAAAAAAGTTTAGGATCAGATGCTTGACTCCCTATTTATCCTATTTAGATTAATATGATCTAGCCTCTAAAACCAAAAGTTTATAGAATTAGTTGAAGGTTCTATCTTTTAGATGGTAAAATACCCATGAGTTATTTAAATACTATGTTAGATAATATACAAGAAACGTGAGTTAACATATACCATACTTTCTTGACAAGTTATTAGATCACATTAAAAGAACAACTTCTTTTAATAACAATTTTAGTACCAAAATTAAAAGAATAATTATAATTCATTAATTCAAAACTGAAATTTATCTAACAACTCCATAAGTTTTGTTACAATATAAAACTACTAATCTAATAGCAACTCTTGCATCAGATCCCAAAAGCAATAGTTACAGATGTACATTCTAATCACTGCACATTCTTATTTTTTCAATCCCCTACAATAATTACAGATGTAATCAGAAAATTTAGAATCAGTGCCCGAAGTAGTTGAAGTATTAGTTTTTCAAGTTACTTTAAAAACTAGTGATTGGATCATACCTTACTTTTTGGAAGTCAAGTATTCCGCATAGTTCCTTTTCCAATGCTCTCTCACACCATAATGGAAACGCTTTCCTTTTGGCACAGCATCATCTTTTTCCCTTCTAAGTCTTGCCTTCTTCCCAATACTTGGGATAGGCTCACCTATCCTTGAGCCTTGCTTCTTCTTCTCTAAAATTGAGCCCTTAGGATTAGTTACAGAAGATGAATTCCATTCCAATGTTTTGAACATTTGGCTACTCTTTGACTATATCCTTCGTTTCCTCAAGGGAGCTCATCAATTCACTTGTTGAAAAAACTATTTTACTAATTTAAAAACCCTTTTAAATTGAGTGAATGATGAAGGCAACGAATGCAAGATTCTGTCAACTTGAGTCTCACCATCAATGTGAAATCCAGAACTTCTAGTACTTTGAAATAAGTAACCATTTTAAAAACATACTCTCTTATTGAAGTTCCTTCCAACATTCTGGTGTCCATGACTAAATCCAAGGCTCTATTCCTTGCAGCTCGGCTCAGTTCCCCAAACATCTCATCGAGGTTCAATATTATAGGACGAGCAGTTAGAAAAGGTTGATGTTGCTGCTTCAAAAGATCAGACAAAGAGTCCAGTATGTAAGAGCGAGCTGCACCATCAACTTTTATCCACTGCCAATATTGATCCGCAAGATCTGTTGGGGTGTCACAACTTGGAATAGGTGGACAGGGAATGGTAAGAGCGTATTTACATCCATAAGTAGTTAATAATTCATCCAGGTTTAGTTTTCATTCAACATAGTTATTTCTAATTAGCTTATTCTAAATCATGGTTATAGCAAGTGGGTTAGACATAATGAATCTGAAATGTAAAACAATATAACAGAATCACAACATGGAAAGCATAACCAACATAATTTATATGATCTATTGGAATTCCATTAACCAATTCATTAATTATCTTCAGAATGTCAAGCCTATGAAATTAAGTCTCCGTGTGGCGATCATAACTTCATAACCTAATTGGGAAACCCATCATGAGTGTCGTGCAACTCTTATAAAACAACTCATGACTCTCCTGAACTTTTGGTATCTAAGTTTTTGGATAATGCTCTGTGTGAAGTCCCTTACCCATCGTTTAGCTAGTGTTCAACAATAACTAAAATCCAATGATAATCGCGTCAAAGTGCCTCAGTGTAGTGGTCACCCTCTAACATGTCTCATTGATTCTATCCAAAGGAAATTCATATCTAGTAACCAATGAATAGTCTAGCTTCCGTATGTAATGATCACCTATACATGATTGACACAGATTATTCTATTCACCTTACAATGAAACGTTTATAGAAGACTATAATATAAGTCCCTCTCCTACTAGATTTTTATAAGAAGTTCATATTAAGTAATCAATAAGAAATACCATCTGTATGGAATGATTACTCATAAATGAGTGACACAGAGTATCTCTCACACTTATAATGAACTAATAGGAATTTTTAATTTTGAAAAAATAGAACCATTGCTAATTCATTACCCATCAATATCTAACATTTATCATTGTGTCAAAAATACCCTTTTTTTAGCCATTATAAACTTAGAAAATCCAATTTTCCATTTATCAATTAAGGAAAACTATTTTTGACTAAACTAGTGGTTTTTGCCCATGCATTCACAAACAATATATATAGACATATACACAAAAATGCATAAGCAATCATTTGCATAAAATTAAATAAATCATTATGCATGAATAAAAACAAGTCTATCTCTCTCATGGCGCTATCTCCATAGTCCATCTCAAGGCTCCAAGCTTTAAGGCTCCATCTTCATGGTTCCAAGCTTCATGGCTCCATCTTGTGGCTGGGACTTGTGGCTCTTCCAATTAAACTAATTTGCAACAATCCTATCTCCAAAGAGTTATACAAAGTATCAAGGAAAGGTAAATTACATAAATGGCCAGTGAAACCATTACAGTTCTCCTATGCATATGGTTGAAACAGTAATGCCCTTTACAATACCACAAACAAAATTAAATAAAATTTCAACCAATTAAAACAATCATTAATCTTAAATAAGAATATATTATTATGGAAATTTGGTATCATTTGACAAAAGGAATGCAAATCATTATAGAACTTCATGAATCATGATAATCAAGCTGATTTAAGCTTTTGATCTCTCATTCACTTATCCTAGATGATTTCTAATTTAAGTTTTATTCATCAATGGTTGTTGAACAATCAAGGTGTGACCGTTTTGTATACATAATCATGATTGTATTAAACTTAGAAAATTCTTAGGTGATGATTCAAGTTCATTAGAGAGATCAAACTCATAGATCAACTAGATTGTCATAATTTCTAATCAATTTTGCCCCCAAGATCTATGGAGAACTTAAGATCATGGATCAAAGGGTCTTAGAAATATCCTTTGGAGATGAAATTCAAAGTAGGAATTCTAGGCGAATGAAATGATCAAGAGCAAGGTATGAACATAGGAATCATCCTTCTTATAGATCATACTTCCAAACCGTCATATAATTCAAAGTAGATACACATATATAATCATGTATGCATGGATCTAAAGAAAATAGAAGAAATGAATGAAAATCAAAACCAAAATATGAAAATCATAAAGAAAATCAATCTCTAATCATAAGTTATCAATAAAATCAAGGAAGACTTGGATCTAGCTATGTGAGTGTGTGAAGAATGAGAGAAGAAGAAGATGAGTGCTCTAAAGACTAAACTAGATCCAACTCATATAGATCTTATATAAAAGTAGAAATTAGAGATGAATTATGCTGTTTTCCTCTTGGAGGATTCTCAATTATACTTCAAAATTGAGTTTGAAGGATCTCCTTCTTCAAGCACTCATCAATGGTGGAAGTTTTGGGAGGCAATTGATGTCAAATAATCTATTTAATTCTCTTATCTAGTTATCCTAAGATTCATTTTAAGGGAATTCAATTCATAAATCACTCTTCCTGTCTCTAGAAATCTCTTATAAATTCAAGTTTTCTTCTAAATGTGATCTCGCATACATTCAACTATATTAAAGAGTGATTCAAGATATTCCAAGGTGATCTCATATGAGATCCAAAGCATCTATAAATAGAGTTTAGAAAACTTAATTCTTAAGTTTCAAGGTTAAAACAAGAATTTTAGAGACCAAAATGGGGTTAATTGGTCATTTTAGTGCCTAAATGCAGTTTCTGGGTCCTTTCTTTGTAGTGGGAAGCTTCTGGAAGGGCCTTGAACTACAAAAGCTTGATGGAGGGGACATATTGTAGATGGAGGCTCCTACCTAAGCCTCCATTCCCTATAGATAGCCGCCACTTGTTTTTGGCTTCCCCTGGTTGCCTTAAATTCCTGTTTCAAATTTTATGCGCACTACTTTTCCAGATTTTTGTAAAAATACTTTTTGGTGTCTGAAATCGTCAGCTTACATACCGTTGGAAAGGTGTTGAGTTAAATTTTAGTATTAAAATATTCCAGGAAGAATTGAAATCAAAATTGAAGATTAATTAACGTTTGAAAGTCATCCGAAACTTTTGTCATCTTTTTTTAAATCAAATGACTTCTTTTTCAAAATTACCTTCAATGCGCATCAATTCTAAGTTTCTCTTTGAAATTAAATCTCTAGATACATATAATACTTCATGTAGAACATTTTGTGTTCATTTATACCTGAGTGAATATGAATTCTGAGAGACGTTTTTGACAAAACTGGGTTTTTATGCTTGAAAAGGGCTTTTTTTGAACTTGAAGTCACTTTTCAAAGTTCAATCTTTCAACTGTGTGGAATCTAGTACCTTCCATAGGGTACTTTTCATCATTGAATCCTCAAAGACGTTGTCCTCCCTAAATCCTAATAGTGTGGTCAAAATTGGGTGTCTACAGTTTGCCCCTCTTTGGCAGAACTTGTTGAGAACAACGTGAACTATAAGTAAGTGCCGAAGCCAGAAGGCACCCAATGAGCATATTGAAAGGGTTGAGGAAATGCAATGCAATGCAATGCAATGCTGGGTTGATGCTGCTATACAGATGCTGCTACTACTTGTCGTGCTCCGCTAGAGCTGCCTACGTATCCTTTCCAGGAATCAGACAAAACGTAGTTCGAACACGCGTGGAGACGGAAAACACACAATCAATAATGCTGATGTAGTGCTCCTATCCTAAATGATGCTGATGTAGTATGCTAGTGCTCGGGTGCGATTATTTGCTCTTTCACAGACATCAATTTTTTGTATGCTTGATTACACTTTCATAATCTTTAGGTGAAGTAAAGGATGTCCATATTCTTTGGATAATCTACAGGGATTTGCAGAGAGCAAAGCCAATTTGTAGTGGTAGAGATAATATGTAGAGAATGCTACTGAAGTGTATTCAAAGATGCAAGGAATACTACTAAAGCGTGATCCAAGATGCAGGGAACGCTGTTGAAGCATATTCCAAAATGCAGGGCACGCTATTGAAGTGTATTCCAAAATGCAGGGCACACTGTTGAAGCGTATTCTAAATGAAAAGAATGCT
Source organism: Hydrangea macrophylla (assembly GCA_033977485.1). NCBI lineage: Eukaryota > Viridiplantae > Streptophyta > Magnoliopsida > Cornales > Hydrangeaceae > Hydrangea > Hydrangea macrophylla. Next base: position 8,759,528 of record CM066998.1, on the reverse strand, counting down.
GCTAAAGCATTTTCAAAGATGCAAGCAATGCTATTGAAGTGTATTCCAATATGCAGTGAATACTGCTAAAGCGCATTAAAAAATGCAGGACACGTTGCTGAAGCGTATTCCAACATGCAAGGAATGCTTCTGAAGCATATTCCAAAATGCAAGGAACGTTGTTGAAGTGTATTCCAATATGCAAAGAACACTGCTGAAGCATTTTGAAAGATGCAGGGAATGCTGCAGAAGCTTATTCCAATATGTAGGGAATGTTGTTCAAGTGTATTCCAAAACGTAGGGTATGCTACTGAAGCGTATTCCAAATTGCAAAGAATGCTGCTGAAGCATTTTCAAAGATGCAGGGAATATTGTTGAAATGTATTCCAATATACAGGGAACGCTATTGTAGCGTAATCCAAAATATATGGAACGATTTCTTCTAAATGGTATTTAATTTAAGTTCAACTTTCTTGATAAGGCTGGCCATCTGCCAATTCACATATCAAATCTAGATTATATGTTAAAGCAAAACCCAAGTCCTTGAGGTTCAGACTTTCTAGCAGTTTAAGTCTTCTAATGGCCTTCTTAGTTCTGAGTGATCTTCAATCAATTTTTGATTCTTCCAAGTTTATTCACAATGCTTCATCCAATTTAAATAATTCAACTCTAATCATGTTGACTAATGAGTTTGACTTTCCTAATGAGGGTAGGCCTTCTGGAAATTCACATATCATATCTGGATCTCAAATCCAAATCTGTGAGCAAAGTAATACCCAAGTCATCTTAGGTCTAAGGCTGGTTAGGTCTTTTGACGGTTCAGGCCTTTTGGTGGTTCAAGTCTTCATAAAGATCTATAGGCGGTGACTTTTTTTAATAAGCCAAGTGATTTCTTTGTAGTGTTCATTTGCATTGACTTTAGTAAAAAATTCATCTGATGCTTAGTCTCAGCAAGGCTTCAACAATCATCTGGTGAATTCAATTGATTGATGCTTGGCTTAATGATTCTTAAACTGCACTTTGTTATTTCAACTAACTGTCATAGCAAGGCTCAAACTGATCTTTTAAACCAAAGTTAACTTCAAAGGATCATACAAGCTAAATCCAACTATTTTCAAGTATTTTCGAGGCTCATATTCACGAAAGGATCAATTCAGGGTCCAATTAGAAATTCCAGTGAGTTTACTATGCAAAGATAGAACAACTTTGCCAATTTTGATCAATTTTCTGACAGTCTAGTGCTTAATGACTTTGGCAAAAATTCTGACAGATACTTGGCTTCTGCAATGCTTATTTGATGCACGCTAATCTGATAATAATCAAAAGGCTCAATTATAATTCCTATCAATCACTTGATTCTAATGATCTTCCACTTAATGCTTCATCTTGACGATAATTGATGCAATAACAATGCTTAGAACTTCTTCTTATATCTGCCTTTGGATGCTCTTAAATTATTTCATATTTGATTATCAAAAATTCATCATTAATTACCTGGAACCCACGCATTTGAGATGACAATAGACATAACAACTGACAGACATTGAACAGGAGGACAATACTCTTAATAGGTGCTTGGAGGAATAAACTAAATTTGCTATGACATAATGCGCACTTGTCATGTTTGATTCATCTCATTGCTTTCCATGTACACTTCTCATCTTAGTGCGATAATATTTAGTTGATAAAGTAATGCTTTGAAAACACTCCCTATTGATCTAACCAATCCTTTGTTTTACCAAAATGTGCTTTAAATTAGTGCCTTAGCTTATAGAATAAAGATGATTCAATTCAAATCACTTCAAAGATATACTCGGTGGCTCGGGACTTGCCTCTAATGAGAAGGGATACTGACAAACAAAGTTTGCCCCTAGTTTAAAGGGGACTTGATGGTTTGCTTTCAAGATAAATGGATCATTGGGCAAACGCAGCTTTGCCCCTAGTATGGTGACGTAATAGAGGGCATTCAGGCTTATCTCAAAGAGTATTGAAAAGATGATGGCAGTGAGATGCCATAAGTTCATTTACCCATAGCTTTGTAGTGTAGACACCCTAATTTTGACCAATCGTCATGTGATTACGTCCAAAATTGATGATGACAGTATCCAACAAATTTAAAGTCTTTTAAGGTGATTCAAGCTTTTTGGAAAGCTTCTCGATCTCAAAAGTTACAAAGTTCAAAAGAAAGGAAGGAAAAGGACGAGTATTTAGGAAATTTCGGGTGTAAAATATGCATAGGAAAAGTACAAAAATCAATTTGAAAGTATAATAACAAATGGATTTGTGGTTTAACTATTTTAAGAAGAGAATTTTGAAAAAGAAAGAAGAAAAGGATTTGAAATGAAAAGAAAAAAAGAAAGGATTTTCTTTTAGAAAAGAATTTCAAAAGAAAAGAAAAGAAAATGAAAAGAAAACAAAAATGAAAAATAAAGGAAAAGGAGGGAAGAAACGGCATGCAGCGAAGCCGATGGTACTCACTGAGTACTGCGATGGTAGTCACCTAGTATCGGACTGGCACACACTGAGTGCCACGGACATGTCAGCGACTGTCGCTACCTGTAATAGTCTATTTTTTTAAAAAAATATGTATTGAACAACCAAAGATGCCATTGCACATGGGATTTTACCCTCGAATGTACTGAAATAACCCCTCAAGATTGGTGTATATAAGGGGATGTATATCTCCATTGTTGGGGGTTAGAGACTTTGGATATCTACTTGAGAGAGAATTGAGAGAATTAGAGGAGAAGCCATTGAGGGAGCTTGAAGAGATTGAAGAAGAGCTTGAAGACCATTGAAGATCTTCATCAAAACCAAGAAATCTGAGGATATTTGGAGGTAATCCTCTAACCTTAGTTTGTTTTTAGCGTTAATTCAATCACAATTCATAGAATTCCTAGGATCTTTACACAATTTTTGAAAAGTCTCTTCTAACCTCTTTTGATCACACACCACTTGAATTGTGATTGAATTCTCATTGGCTTATTTTTTGATTTGGATTTTAGTAGTTATGGATTTGAAATGAAACAAATTTTCAAAGTGAAATTTGATTTAGATCATCAATTGGCTTAGATTTTCTCTCTTTGTTTATGCTCTTCTTTAAGGGTTCATGAGATCTTCAATATCTCACTTGAATCCTTTGATTTGGATCCTTTAATTTTCTGTAAATTTATGATTTACAAAAGAAATTAAAGTTGATCTTAGTTGTTTTTATGCATAATTGGTAGATTCAAGTCCATGTTCATGATTTGGGTCCTCCAATTTGGAGTTTCATGGAATTTTCTTCATATTCCAATGAAATCCATAAGAATTAGTGTCTTTGACCCCCAAGGACCATCAATTTGAGAGGGGGATTAAATAAAGTAAGTCTCAATCCCTCAAGGATCATCAACTTGAGAGAAGGATTATTCTTAAGATAAGCCAATTTTCATGGCTTAATTGTTAGATATTAATGAAAAACAAGAGTTTAGCTGTCTTCATGAGATTGAGCAATTGAAATCATCATGAAATAGTTAATGTTAGAGCTATGGAAACCTTTGGTGTTTAAATCATGGTTTAATAGTCTTGATCCTTATTTAGTCCAAATTCTGTTTTGAATTGTGGACCAAATGGGATTCAACAAATGAATGATCATTCAATAATGGTGCAGTGAATTCATTAACCAACTACGATCAAGGATTTTTAATTAAATCATGATCCATTGCATTTGAATGACACCAATTGGAATGTGTTCATAACATCTAATTCTACCACCGCAAGTTTTTTTCATGGTTAGCATGGTTTGATCATGAGTTTTACAAAGTAACTACTCTCTGTCCAGAATTCCAGAACAATAAGTCAATTTTAAATTGTTTAGATTAGAACCTTAAACAAACATTTTAAGATTCAAATAAAATTTTCTATGAATATTAATAAGTTAATAACATCCTATAAAAAGTTTAGAAGGATTAAGGTTTGTTCACTATTTTTAATAAATCATGTAAAATCTCTGGACAGAGAGTTGATGAACTCTAAGCGATGTCTGGTATTGGTCCAATTCCTAGAGATTGGACCATTTGATTTTTTATTTTCTTTTTGGGTTGGAAACTAGACTCTCACAGGCACATCATATCCAACAATCAATAAGATCAAACCATGGGAACTATGACTTTCCATTTTTAAATGTCTGATTTCTTCTCTATAATTTCTGAAGTTATGTGACTGATTTGATGAATCTCACCAATGATGATCCAAATGATTGTTCTATGTCTTAAGACTTAAAGCATGCTCTGAATAAAGTTAATTATGTTTAAATCCAGAGGTTGAAAGATCCAAACCAATGAATAATTCATGTCTTGTTCATGCTCATGCATTCACAATCCTCATAGGTGGTTATAATACTTATATCTTAGGACTTTAACTTGTAAATCATTGAAATAAGTCGTGATTGGTTAAACATAGACATGAATTCCTTTTAATCACGTTGAGGTCATGTCATTTCTATATGGACATTATATTGCCTCCTAGTTGTGACTTGTATATTTACAGGAATGTTATGATTTCAAAAAATTAGAAAGAACTAATGATTTTGTCAACCTTGCCCATTTTTGTTAGATTTAGGCTAAAATTGAGTATAATACTTGGGATTTGATATTATATTGTATTCAAAGCATGTGGATTAACCTTTGTTTGTAGCACTATTGAGGTACGATTTCTCAACTTCTCTCTTGTTTATCTCATTTCTTGGTTTTTTTCGACTCCATGTGCAACACCTTAGATTAGGGTTCTTGCCTTATATGTGAATATGGATTAGAGACTTCTCTTAGGATTCCTATTTTTGTATGCATTGCACGTTTAATATTCCCAGCTGGATCTCGGGTAAGTTTCCTTGTTCTCTTTTTTGCACATCATTTTGCTTGCTATATGAATTAAGCGGTTTTGTATGCCTTTTATCATTACCAATCTTGCATCCCTTTCAACATGCTTTTGGAATGTGTATATATGTGTATTAGTTGAGGGCATGCTTAGATTAATAATTTGATTAAAAAAGATATAGAGTAGAGGCCTATCATGAGATACAATGAGAGGGGGTGTTTTAGTCCGCCGGGCTCCTTTTCCTCTTATTCCATAATCCCCGGACCTAGAAATCTCTAGTTTCCAAAAGTTCAATTTGCTTTTAAAATGGTTTCTTAATTTTTCTCAAAATTAAATGGCGACTCTACGTGTTTTGTTTTAAAAATGAAATATAAAATGAACATTCTGGGTCCCGTATCCACAATTTGGCGACTCTGCTGGAGATCGAACCCAGAATCTCCCGTTTCGCAGACCAAAATCCTAATTTTGGGTTCACTCAAGGATTAGATTTGAAAGCATCATTTTAATCGAATTAATTAATTTTTGTGTGCCCGTTACATTTTACTTGCATGTTTTGCAAGTCGATTACTCGGAATTATGACCTTGGAGGCTCGGGGCAACCCGGTTGATCAAGTTACCATATAGCCATGTGATCACCCTTGATCTGGTACCATATGTTGGTATATAAAAGCAATCACGTACAATCTATCCTTGTAATGAGGGGTATATCGGATGTCTGTCAAGGGTCCCTTTTATTTGACCAAAATCTGGCCTTTGCATGATAGCTTTTATAGAACCTTTCGCACTTAGGAAATCAATTCTTGATTAGGATAAATGCTAGGGAGTTTGTATGCACGGAAGGGATTATTTAAGATGATGATGCTGCTCACTTGATGTAAGATGTATAACCTCTTAATCACCTTCTAGTAATTCCTCTTCATGTCTCATGACATTTGAGAAGATGCTGAATCTTGATTATAAGATTACACTTCTTACATTTTGTTAACTAAGCATCACTGACCTTGTATGCGTCCGAATTCATGAAAAGTATGGTGATAGTTCAATCATGTGATCTTTTTACCCTAGAATTTCAAATCCATCTTTATTAGCAAATTGATTTTTACTACTGCTTATCGCAAAGTGTTTCAAAATTTTGAAAGAAAAAAAAACTCTTGCAAGGATCTTTAAGGTCTGTTTCATTTTCGATCAAAATAAAGCTCGAAGCCAATCTTTATTGGGATATATTTCCACATTTTCATCTTCGGAGGAAGATTCCAAAATTTTGGGAATTATTTTCAAAGGATTTTTTTAGTTTAGCACCCCAAGGAACGTTTTTTCAAAATGAATTTTCAAAATAACCTTAGAAGGGGTAATGATGATCACAATGAAAGGAGGGTAATGATGATCACAATGAAAGGAGAATTAAGCACACTCGACATGGATGAGGATTTTATGTGCTTATGTGTTTTATGTGTTAGGATTAGGATTTTCGTTTATTTGGTATATAGAGTAGGCACACACTCACATATGCATTGCATCTGTGTGATATATGAATGATTTATGAACATTTCATCAAGCATTTGCAACAAAATGAAATAAAATAGAAGTGTGAAAATACAATGGAAAAGAAAGAAAGAAAAGAGAAAAATAATAACAAATTCTTTTGAAAATCAAAATTGATTAAAATAAAATGTGATTGTAGGTGAAAATAGAACTTGATTGAAGGACAATTTGGTTCAGAGTTTCCACAACACGACTAGCAAGAAGAGAAACCCACACCAATATGGCACATGAAGGAAATACTAGGGAAGTAGCAGAATTGAGGGTAATGGTAGAACGACAGGCTGAGAACATAAACCACATAATGGCAATGATAGAAGCAATGGCACAACAAGCACACGCAGCTAATCCACAAATTATTGATCCTCCTCCAGCTGCGAGAGAAGAGGACCGGTACAATGATCCAAGAGTGCAAAGGATTAACATGCCACGAGCCGAAAGAGAGAAGATAGAGAAAGAAAGAGTCAAGAAAGCCGAGAAAGAATGTGTAATGGCTGAGAAGGTGTAGAAACTCGAGAGGGTGCTCCGCAAAGCTCAGGGAATCGATTCTTACCTATTGGAGTTAAAGGGGTTGTATGAAGGTTACGCGAAACACTGCCTACATATTTTAAAATGCCAAGCTTTGACAAGTTTGATGGGACGGAGAATCCTCGCAGCCACGTGAGAATGTGTATTGGGGACTTCCAGCCTAGTAGGTTGATTACTACGATGATGGCCGTTTTATTCCAGCAAACCTTAATTGGGGCCGCCTTGGCATGGTATCTTACGCTCGAGCCGAGCAGGACTTGAATTTAGGAAGAAGTGGTAAAGTCATTCGTTGCACAATACGAGTATAATCATGTCACGCCTCGGAGTAGCAAAGATAGGGTAAATTTAAAATTTTCCTTTTGGACTCATAGGGAATGACTTGATTGAAAGCCGTCCTGTCCTCTAATACTATAAATAATATGAAAATAAAGGGGAGAAAGCTATTCATAACTTATACTTTAATCTGAACAATTTAAATGATTATAAACCATCGGTCCCAATACTAATACAACAAACTATTATAAATAAACGATACTGGTGGCTATCTTTGGTCTTCAGTCTAGCTCTACACTTCCAGTGTTCCTTAGCATCTTACTCTCAAGACTAAATTGTCCTCTGACCAACCTGCAAGGAAATCTGGACATCGGATGTCCAGGATTAACATGCCGTCAGCGTTGCAACAAAGCTGAGTGGGCGTTCATAACTGTATTCACTACCAATATACATACACTAACTACTCATCTCACGTTATTGCTTTGCATCTTAGGATGCGGTTAGTCCATTATTGATTGACGTCGCTCACACGAACATAGCAAAGGTATAAACCAACATGTAATGCAATTACCAAACATCCACCATTAATATATTAACGGGATTAATTCAATTCATAACATGCTTGTCTAGTTCTCGTAGTTATAACAACGTATCTCGTATCATTTCATTTCTCATCTCCATTATGTTCGTGTATGTAAATGCGTACTCAATGAACCCAAATCCAAACCCAAACTCAAACTCTGGGATATGAAATCCCACATCCAATGCAACTCAATAACATTGGGCTATAAAACCCATATGATAACTGATCTCGTCAAAATCAAGATATAAAAGTATGCTTAACTTATGCTTTACTTTCAAAAGATTTGCAGTGTAGAAGTAAAAGGTCGAACCAACAGAGATTGAATACTATGCACTTTAATTTTTAAAACCTAAATTTAGTTAATTAAGAAAAACGGATTTTGGATTTAATTTGAATTAAACTAATAACAATAAAAGTAAATCTAAATTATGAAAGCAATTAAATATTTATTTTTATAATATGTTTAAGTAACCTAGGATTGCAAATCCACCACTAGCTTCATAATAAGGGTATTTACGAATTACTTTAGCTTATTAAGTTGGATGATAATGGATAATTATAGCTACAAGCCCAATTCATCCGTCAAGAAAATAACTATGGTTCAAGCACCAACATAATCCATCTTCGGTTAGCACGAATTATCCCACACTGAACTAGGGTTGTGGTATAATCCGTCTAATCTAGGCATGGACTATTCGGATACTTGATAGCACAATTCAATTTAAGCACCATTACATGTAAATAATCTAAACAAGCACAGCAAGCATAGATCATTGAGCACACTACCATCAAAATAGATCTAAGACAAGAGTAAACTTTGAAAGTAACGATTTAATCAATAAAAACACGATTTATTTATAAAACCCTCGAAACATGTAACTGTCATCCATACATAATAAAACTAAAATAAAAACATAAAATACACCTTATTACTGGGCTAGGCTTTCATTGAAACCCTAGATCTTGAGTTTAGTTGGACATAGAATTGATGAACGGCAAGACGTTGATGGAGGAGGCCATGGGAATCCTTGGTCTTCTTCTTCTTCTCCTTGCTTTCCTCTCTCCAATGGCCAAAGTTTTTGTTGTATATGGATGTATCTAATGTTGTGTAATGATGTGTAACCACAAAATTGATTTAGAATAAGATTTATATAGAGTTTGGAAGGATTTAGGAAGCTTTTCTAAGCCAAATTGCACTAAAATAGCTGTTTTTACGTTTATGGACTTATTCAGCCAATTCGGATCGCATAGGGATCTTTAGGACCTCGAAATATGCACTTTGAATTTTTCAACGGGTTGCTTGCGCGGGTTGCGCGAGTGGGTCGCTCCAGTGACCAGGCCATTTTCCAACTTTTCTCAGATTTTTACTACTCTGCGCACCGATCGTAGAATTACGATAACGTTTGACTCGAACCTCATATTGACTCACTGTTTATGGACACGCGTCCGTAACTCGAAGATCTACATGTTATATCTCTAGAAATATTTCTCAAATCTGAAGTATTCCTTGTCAAAAATGTGATTTTCCGAGGCTGCTATCGCATTCAGTTTTCACCGGAATCACCGTTTGAGCCCAGAATGACTTCCAAAGCCACTAATTATTGAATTTTCGTGCAATTTCAAGTTAAAGCTCCAAAACCTACAAAACTTAGAATACTTATTAAAAAACAACTAATAACTACATGAAATGGGCTAACAAAGCGTATATTTATGACTATAAACGGCAACTATTCGTCGCCGATCACACCCCCAAACCTACACTTTGCTAGTTCTCGAGCAAAGAAAAACATAAAATTAAATAGCACTATACTTAAACATCCTAACTCACTATCGCAGGCAACGTGATTGCATTTAGCATATGCAACAAGCCTTTTAAACCCCTAGGTGCCCCTAGTAGGACGAGTGAAGTCTCGTGAGGGTTCTCATTGACACGACTAAATAGTTGTGCGCTCTTGTGCAACACCCAAGTGTAGGTGATCGTGCAAGTAATATAGTACTGGAAGTCCAGGTCGATCCCACAGGGAAGGAATAGGTTGATAATCTACATCATATGTGGGTGCTTGCCAACTTGGGGAATAACTATTTTGATTTTCAAGTGTGTACCTATTATTGGTGCTTGTGTTGTATGGAGGGGAATATGGATAAGACATGTTTATTCAAAATTTTTAAACAATAAAATATTTTTTTATTTATTTTTTTGTCCTTGTGAGAGAAAAAGTCCAAAGGTTTTTTTTTTTTTTTTTTTTTTTTTTAAAAGTAAAAAAAAAAACTTGGAAATAACTTAGTAAAATCCTAACCTAGTTGCCTTCCCCGGCAATGGCGCCAAAAACTTGACACGACTAAATAGTTGTGCGCTCTTGTGCAACACCCAAGTCTAGGTGATCGTGCAAGTAATATAGTACTGGAAGTCCAGATCGATCCCATAGGGAAGGAATAGGAAGAATATCTACTAAGTTACAACCTAAAGAAAGCGAAAAAGATGAATATACGGGTAGAGGTTCTAATGAATCCTAATCAATGAAATTAAACTAAATAATAAACTAAAGCTTATAGAAACATAACTAATTAAATAAGTAAACTAAAGGTATTGGAAACACGAGAATCCACATTGATCCTAACCATCTACCATGCATATCCATTAACTCTCTATGGAGTACATCCCTTTTCAGTATTCCGTATTTTTCTAAAGATAAAGAATCAATAACCCTTTCATGACCGGGACTACATCATCACAGTTGATTTAAAATACTTAGAAGACGGTTTAAAACAATGGTTATTACTTGCACTCTAAATGGTGTTAGCATTCAAAGTGGTTTTCAAAAGTCATTGAAGAAAATAGTCTTAAGGCTTTAAGTTCTAAAAACTGTTGTGACAAACTGAGCTTGTAGGGACAATTTGATGACAGATTTCTAAAACAGAAAGTCATGGAATACTTACAAGAATCATCTCAGGAATTAACATGTTCGATCGATCGAAGCGCTCTCGATCGATCGGACATCATCATCCTTCAATCGATCAAAATGTCTTCGATCGCTTGACTATGGCTCTGGTTCGATCGATCGAAATATCTTCGATCGATCGAGCCCAAGGTATCTAAAGATTGCATGGCAGAGGTTGGGAATCAATGTTTCATCATATATTTCCAACGTCTAAACTATGAAAACATGATTAACTAATACAGAAATAACAAAACATAGCAATCATTAACAGCTAAAGCAATAAACAATCAAATAAAGAAAAAGGAGAAGAAAAAACCTGGAATAAATCTAAATATAACTTGTAAATAACTTGAATCTTCAATAATCTTTAGTATACAAATGAAAAAGAGGAAGAAAAATAAGAATCTAACCTAATCTACTCCTAATCTAACCCTAAAATTACCCTAAACTGCTGTTTTCTGTGTTCTGGAGCATCTTTTTTTTTTCGTCTGGCGTTAAAACGACTTATATATAGGGTTCCTGTAGAGTTTACGCAACTTTTGGGTGAATATGAAGTTCGATCGATCGAGCTTAGTTCGATCGATCGAAGTCTCAATCGATTGAACTCTGCTCAAGGGCTTGAACTCCTCTGATTTTGACAACTCTGCGCACCGATGGGAGAATGACCATAACCTTTCACTTGGACCTCGGATTGACCTCCCATTTGCGGCCACGCGATCGTAACTTAAAGATATACATTTCATATCTCTGGGAAAATATTCCAAATCTGAAGTCTTCAATGTCAAAATTGGCGTTTTCTCAGCTGCTTCCTTAGTTCTATCCACCAGAATCACTTTTCTTTAGCTCTACTTCATCGAATTACATCCTAATACCTATAAAACAATGCAAAAACATATGGTTTAGCATTAACACAATAGAAAGAACATTGTTATTAGAATACACATAAATGTAGGGACTTTAGGGATAAAAGTATGTATAAAATACCACATAATACATTGTAAATATTCATTTTTCACCTCGAATCACTCATCAACAAGTCACCCACAACCATCTTTAACCTCAATGTTTATTTGAACTATAAAAATTGAAAAGAAAAGAAAGAAAAAATAATCCTAAATCACTTTCGCAGGAATCGCGATTGCATTTAGCGTATGCAACAAGCCTTTAAACCCCTAGGTTCCCCCTAGTGGACGAGTGTTGTCTCGTGAGGGTTTACAATGAATTTACCCACAAAAGTCATGTTTATGGTAATGGTTCTCATTTGAATTTTTTCAAGAAAATGTTTCCTCTCATTTAGCAATGTGGTTAAGCTCAACAGTTTCATGAAACTCTCCAGTATGCCATAGCCATGCAACACACATTATAGCTAATCTACTATCAAAGTCATTAGAATATTCCATAGCTATTGATCTTCAAGTGTGTGTGTGAATGGACAACCAAATTACAAAACTTCAATTTCAAACCTCGCATAATCTAAGACACTATCAAGACGTTCATTTTGACTCAACTCTCACCTGGATTACACTCTCAAGATGAAATCACTCTGAATTAGGTGTAATAATTATCACTCATGATATGGAAGCTATAAAGAGTAAATGTAAATGGAATCTAATGCTTCTCATATCTAAATAGAAAAAATGGAAATTTTATAGTGCATAAAGTCTCATGAAATGATACTTTTCACTAGAAGAGCGAGATACCGTGGAGAACTCTCTCATTACCTTAACTTCAAATCCAATTTACCTAGCATCATTAGGACTTTGAAAAAGAGGTGTTCTATTAAGAAGAAAGAGGTTCGTGATATTCAATTGGGTCAACGGATGTGATGGAATATCTACTATAACTTTTCAAACTTCTCCACATCTCCAATCTTTCTCTCCTTTTTTTTTATTTATTTATTTTTCACACTCTTCTTTTTATTATTTTTTTTTCTTTTCATGCTTTTTTTTTATTTTTTTTTCTTTTTCTCTTTCTTTTTTCTTTGCCAACTTTCCCTTATTCACACTAACCAAACTTCTTGTCAAGATAACACATCCCAATCACTCCTAAATGAAAAAAAAACTGAGGCTGGAACTCCTAATTTGGAGTTAGGTATAGACTTTAAGGATTGTGAAGGCAAAGCGATTATGGTAAGGCTCAAGAAGTGAAGTAAAGGAATATCATAGAGGTATGTCAAGGCTGTATTATTCATGTATGGTCAAAAGATGGCCTAAATCATCTTCTAAGTTAATAGGATTATTCATTTTAGTAAATTCAAGAGCTCTAAAATTTTGGTAAATCCTGAACGTTCTCTTCTAGTGATCAGTCAAAATGAAGAAAATTGAGACTTACAACGAATGAATACGCTTTTCAAAAAGTAAGAGTAATTTTATAAAACCCTCAAAAACAAAGAATGGCACAAAAGCTCACTTGGGTTATTAGTCTCCACTACAGTCTCTAAAGACATCTAAGCTATGCTTACTAATCCATTTTAGTTAAGTACAAGGTTGTCACAACGTGCTCAAAGTTGTTTAAAGATTAAAAGGCATAAAACATACTATAACTAAGATAGTAAACAAACTACCATAGTGTATCACATACTAATAACATACAGAAAATAACACTACTGCATCATAACTAACTACAATAACTATGAGAGAAAGATAAGAACCATTTTAGTATCTTTAAAAAAATTAAAAATTGTAAAATTTTTGACAGTTTTTAATTTACTGAGTCTTGTGCTACTAAGCAAGTATATGACACTAAAGCATAAAAAGAAAGAAACGAGGCATGCAATGACTCACTCCCCCCCAACTAAAACTAAACATTGTCCTCAATGTTCTAAACTAAGCACATGGACATGTAAAGTAAAGTGAGAGAAGGAAGGATGTTACCTCGAGGTGTTAATATCCATTTTTTTATATGTTACCTGTAAAATCATTAGTAGCAACAAGGAAAAATAATAGAAAATACAATACAACTACTCAGTAAATAAATTCGGTTAATCGAGATTTTTATCATACAGTATTAAACGAAATTTTTGAGGATCCTCCCAATGAAATAATTTAACAGTGAGAAAAATGTAAGGATCCTCATAAAATTGCAACTCCCCCCAACTAATGTCAAGCTCAAGGTCAGAGGAGATGATGCAAAACCTATGGCCTCTAAATTTGTTGGAGACAATTATAAGAGGTATACCACACTTTTCAGGAATTATACTCAAGGAAAGATCTTTGGTGTTGGTATTTTCGATAACAACCTCTATTTTTTTATTATCAAAAACAGGCGGAGGGCATGGTTCAATAAAAGGGGCAAGGTCTAAATGATGTTCTAATGAAGCTTTACTACCTTCCTCTTGTTCTAGAACAAAATCTATGGAGATGTGATCATAGGAATTGGATTTCTGTTCTATGTACATTGATTTGGACTGGACTTGGATAAAACTATTTATTTGGGCCTCAATATCATTATTACTCAAGAAGGTTAAGCAGTCTAGCAGATTACTAGCTTTTTGTTGAAGTTTAAGATCATGTAACGTGGGCTTAATATTTCCCAAGTCCTCTCTCACAGAATTTTGAAATTTAAAATTTGGTGAAGTACATGTGCTAGAATCCTTATCATCCTCTTCTACAACACATTCTTTTTGTTCCAGAGTGGGGTACACATGATTTTTAAACTCGGTATGAGAGCATTGATTGATAGAGAGGATAGGTGATAGGCAACTTGGTGACACCACCTCTTCGGCCGAAAGAGGTGAGGTTTCATGAATATCAGATGAATCTGAATCTGAATCGAATTTAGAATTTTCAATAACGTCCTCCCTAGGGTCACTATCAAAGGTAGGGGTAGAGTCAACAGGGGACTCATCCTTTCCTAATTGCGTGCAGTCACCTAAACTCGCATTATCTGCAAAAACCTCATTCTCATCCGTGTAACTCTCCTCACTATATATGTCATCTATTGAGGTGCTGTGGACAAAGGAATTGTGCAATTTTATCAAGGCAGTGAAGGAGTTGATGTTTGGGGTTGTATATTGAGGAGAAGATGGTTCTACAACTTCATGCTCAATGGTTTGGTTTTGGAGTTCGTGTTGGGTTATCACTTTCTTGAATGATAACCTCATTCGGTATAAACCCATCATTGTCCTCTAATTCCATTCCATTGTTAGTGTCTTGAAATTTAGGTTGTAGTGTTGAAGGACTGGTATAGTCATCTAAAGGTTGGCTAGCATATGCTTTTTGATATCTAGTTTCAAATTTATCAAGTGCACTATCTAGCCTTTTCATTTCACTAAGCAGCAATTTTAACATACCATTATCCTCAACTTGGTTATTCTCCTAATTATTACCATATGAAGTTTCGCCCCATTGTTGTTGGTAGTAATTCCCATCCCATTGTGTTTGTGGACAAGACTCACCAAAGGAAAAGTCTTGGTGCATTTGGTAATCGTGGGAGCTACTACTATATCCTACATTATCATTTTGGTTATATCCCCATTGCAGTTGATAGAACTCTTCATATGGAGGTTCTTGATACGTTTGATAATATGGGGGACTACAATTATTGTTTTCCCATTGTGATGGTTGGTAGCACTCAGGTTGATAATCTACGTCATATGTAGGTGCTTGCCAACATGGGGAATAACTATTTTAATTTTCAAGTGTGTACCTATTATTGGTGCTTGTGTTGTATGGAGGGGAATATGGATAAGACATGTTTATTCAAAATTTTTATTTATTTATTTTTTTGTCCTTGTGAGAGAAAAAGTCCAAAGGTTTTTTTATTTTGAAAGTAAAAAAAAAAACTTGGAAATAACTTAGTAAAATCCTAACCTAGTTACCTTCCCCGGCAACGGCGCCAAAAACTCGACACGACTAAATAGTTGTGCGCTCTTGTGCAACACCCAAGTGTAGGTGATCGTGCAAGTAATATAGTACTGGAAGTCCAGATCGATCCCACAGAGAAGGAATAGGAAGAATATCTACTAAGTTACAACCTAAAGAAAACGAAAAAGATGAATATACGGGTGGAGGTTCTAATGAATCCTAATCAATTAAATTAAACTAAATAATAAACTAAAGCTTATAGAAACATAACTAATTAAATAAATAAACTAAAGGTGTTGGAAACACGAGAATCCACATTGATCCTAACCATCTACCATGCATATTCATTAACGCTCTATGGAGTACATCCCTTTTCAGTATTCCTTATTTTTTTAAAGATAAAGAATCAATAGCCCTTTCATGACCGGGACTACATCATCACAGTTGATTTAAAATACTTAGAAGACGGTTTAAAACAATGGTTATTACTTGCACTCTAAATGGTGTTAGCATTCAAAGTGGTTTTCAAAAGTCATTGAAACAAATAGTCTTAAGGCTTTAAGTTCTAAAAACTGTTGTGACAAACTGAGCTTATAGGGACAATTTGATGACAGATTTCTAAAACAGAAAGTCATACATGGAATGCTTAAAAGAATCATCTCAAGAATTAACATGTTCGATCGATCGAAGCGCTCTCGATTGATCGGACATCATCATCCTTCAATCGATCGAAATGTCTTCGATCGCTTGAATATGGCTCTGGTTCGATCGATCGAAATACCTTCGATCAATCGAGCCCAAGGTTTTTAAAGATTGCATGGCAGAGGTTGGGAATCAATGTTTCATCATATATTTCCAACGTCTAAACTTTGAAAACATGATTAACTAATATAGAAATAACAAAACATAGTAATCATTAACATCTGAAGCAATAAACAATCAAATAAAGAAAAAGGAGAAGAAAAACCTGGAATAAATCTAAATATAACTTGTAAATAACTTGAATCTTCAATAATCTTTAGTATAATAATGAAAAAGAGGAAGAAAAATAAGAATCTAACCTAATCTACTCCTAATCTAACCCTTAAACTACCCTAAACTGCTATTTTCTGCGTTCTGGAGCATCTTTTTTTTCGTCTGGCGTCAAAACGACTTATATATAGGGTTCCTGCAGAGTTTACGCAACTTTTGGGTGAATATGAAGTTCGATCGATCGAGCTTAGTTCAATCGATCGAAGTCTCAATCGATTGAACTCTGCTCAAGGGCTTGAACTCCTCTGATTTTGACAACTCTGCGCACCTATGGGAGAATGCCCATAACCTTTCACTCGGATCTCAGATTGACCTCCCGTTTATGGCCACGCGACCGTAACTCAAAGATCTACATTTCATATCTCTGGGGAAATATTCCAAATTGGAAGTATTCATTGTCAAAATTGGCGTTTTCTCAGCTGCTTCCTTAGTTCTATCCACCAGAATCACTTTTCTTTAGCTCTACTTCATCGAATTACATCCTAATACCTATAAAACAATGCAAAAACATATGGTTTAGCATTAACACAATAGAAAGAACATTGTTATTAGAATACACATAAATGTAGGGACTTTGGGGATAAAAGTATGCATAAAATACCACATAATACATTGTAAATATTCATTTTTCACCTCGAATCACTCATCAACAAGTCACCCACAACCATCTTTATTAACTTAAAAATTTAAAAAGTTTTATTCAAATGAAAAACAAAACAATCAGTACTCCTTATCATAGAACGATGATTTGAAATAGAATAACGAACATAAAGAAACATAATGAAACATCCACCTAAGTCATGAAAAACAATCCCAAGCACATGCATCGTATAAAATCAATAGAGTTTCTCATAAAATTTCACTTGTGTGATGTGGTGGTCAAATGAACACGCGCACGTCATGAACATGGAATATACTTCGGATAACCATTTAACTATGTCTTGACTACGAATCTCACAATGTTAATTACACTCTCAATTGAAACACTCAGAAACATGTGTAATTAATCTAATATATGGGAGCAAAGGAAATATGTTTTCAAAACGAGAAATGCTCACATATGACTCAAAAAAAGACGCATGACACCAAAGAACGGTAGTCTCATGGATAGGATGCCAACAGTCAAGAAAAATTAATCATTACCATGTTTTAATCCCTCTCCCATCATTTATATATCCAAATCATGTTTCTAGGATCAAATAGGACTTTTCAAAGGTTGTAATGTGGCTCGGCCAATAAAAAAGGATAGAAAGGATTAATTAGGTAGTTTTAGAATGGCATTGTAAGGCATGTTCGATTTCTTTTATTCGTCTCTTCTACCAACTTCATCTTTTCATTCTCTTCTTTTCATTCCTTTCAATTTTTTCTCCTTCTGTTTCTTTTTCTTTTATTTTTTTTCTTTTGTTTTCTTTTCTTTTTCTCTATCTTTTCATCCTTGTTGCTTTTGAAACGAATATTCAATAAATAACAAGGCAACCACCCTAAACATCATCTTATTTTCTTTTTCTTCTTCTTCTCAATCACACATCACCTTAACACCACTAAAAGTTGATCAATCTTTCAGGTTGAACTCCAAGTTAGCCAAATTGGAGCAAAAATAGGATAATGGTAATTAAAGAAAAATGGCATTTTAATGGCTCGAAGGGCGAACTAAGGAAATTTATCATTTATCGGTCAGTAGCAAACAAAGAAGGCTTAAAATCATGTCCTATGGTTATATGTTCTTCAACGTTTACGACGGAAGGTTATTTAGCATAGTAACAAATATTTTAACTTGACTATCAACCAAAACAAGAATAATGAGACTAAACAACGAGTTAATGCGCTATTTCAATGAAATTCGACAAACACAAAATGCATTTATAACCGTCTATAAAGAAAAGATAGGCTCAAAAGCTCACTGGGCTTAGTCTCCACCATGTGTTATCTAGAAATCCGAATCATATTATAGTTCACATCAAACATGTATTCAAGCGACCACGTGTAGTGCATAGGTTTGTGTGCAAATCTATGATAAAGAACTACGATTCGAACGATACATAACCTAAAACGTCATATCATGACTTCAGCAAATGTTTAATCACATCTTCTCTTGTTTACCATTCTATAACGAATCATGCTACATACTAAGAAGTATTGAATTCGAGATTACAAAAACATCGATAACATCATTTATTTAAGCACAATTATCGAAATTTTTTGAAATTTTAGTGTAATAATGTGCATGTGTGTGCATACCCCCAAACCTAAAACTTTCATTGTCCCCAATGAAATAATAAAATGAAAGAAAGGAGAGTAGTTAAGAAAGGAACGATAATACCTCGATCTCGGCACTCATAAACAGGTGAACGTATAATAATATGGAATCAAAGTTCAATTACTCCAAACGGAGCACTATTTCACTTTTTAATACTTAATAAAAAAACTAAACAAACAAATAAATAATAAAAGCTAGTATATAATAAATATGTTTTTTTCTTTTTATTTTGTTATTTATTTATTTATTTTATTTGTAAACAATATAAACTAAACTAGAATTAAGAGAACGTAAAGGAAATAAAGAAAAACAAAACTAGAACTATGGAAACAAAGATAAACTTAAACGAAAAGAACTGAAAAGAACAAACAGAAATGAAAAACAACTAGATAGGTTGGGGAAATAGAAGGTCAAAGAAGAAAGAGAAAATTTGAGAAATCCCCACCTCGCACAAGCGACCCTCGCTCGTGCGAATCCCTCCTCGAGGTAAACCTGAGGCTTGTTATTAACTTTATTTAGAAAAATTTCTAAGTTCCAGAATCGCACGAGCGAACCCCTCACGTGCGCGATTCTAGGCACGAGATGTAACAGATAGCTCATATAATAAAAAGTTGAAAAATTTTTGTCTAAGGGAGCGGGCCGCGCGAACGATGCATCGCGCGAGCGGGCCGCGCGTGCGATGTGGTCTTTTTCCCATGTTTCTTTATTTCAAAGTTAATAAGTTCAAAATAAGTTTATACCGACCCCTAAACCTATCCAGAATGTCCAAAACAGACTCAAAAGGACTCAAAAATGACTAACAATAAGGAAAACGAACGAAATAAAGCTTGGGTTGTCTCTCAAGAAGAGCTATCTTTTACGTCTTTAGCTAGACTGTTCTGGTTCAAGATTTATGGAGGTTGAAAATTAGACTTTGTACCCCTTAGGATATCAGGAAGAGCCCGGTGATAAGCAGAAATAACGTCGCTTTGAATTAATTCGATCGACGGTTCTCCCGAATTATGTTCAAATTGATTTCTTACCTTTCAAATAAATTCATCATTCGTGTCTTAGTTGTCAGGATTTATCCGCTCATTATGAATTAAATTATTTTCCTCACCTATATTCAGTTCTTTGTTAGGCTCAATATTCTGTCTTACCTCACATTCTGCCTCACATAGGTAATCATCGTCTTTAGGAGGTTGATCCATAGCATTAAAAACGTTTAATTTTAAGTTCATGTTCCCAAATGACACCTTCATTACCCCTGTCCGACAGTTAACATGTGTAATGCCCCAACTACTAAAGACACGAGGGCAAGGTCAAAGAGCCAAATACAAAGTAAAAGTCTCACGTGGATCAAGTCAAACGAGGTAGAAGCGACAAGAAATCCTACGTTGATTCCGAACACGGTCAACAATTCAAATGTTGAACCCACGTGGTCCAAAAGGGTGAATGAGGGTCAACCGATACTATTTAAATTTCAAAATGTTTTGGATTACAAGTGTTTTAAGTACTAACCCATTTTGAAAACAAAGCATTTAAAATCTCATTAGAACTTCATGTAAAAACTAACATGTTTGGAGATTTCTCACAAAAAGAAACTCTGAAGATCCAATTTGATTTTTAGTAGACATAAACAACCTATACTTGAAAATTTATTATTCACTAGTAGGGCCCCTTCGACCGGTCGAGTGTACCCTGACCAACATATCAAGTTTTCATTCCTGATTTCACAAGTTCAATACATTCTAAGTGTTGGAACAAATCTGGAACTAATATCAAAACTCGACATAAACATCGTATGAGAAGTCTAGCCAACCCAAGCACATTTACACAAAAACAAATGGACTAAAGATGCCTCAATATAACATGGTTCCAAAATAATAGGATTTTAAGTCCATTACAGTTTAAAAATTTCTCTTTTACAAGGAAACCCATAATACAAAATTTATCAATTTCTAAAATGGAATTACACAGTTCAATCTACTAAAACAGAGAATATACATGAATTCAAAATTTGAGGCAGTCAACCTCAAGCTCAAGCTCCTTAAACTTCGTATTCCATTGGTACATCCTGCAAAAACTGTGTGGGGGTGAGCTAATACATATATATATATTTCTATATATATATTCTACAAATGCCCACTACTACCAATCTAGGATCCTGCTCCAAGACATACAAACACATAGTAATAAAAAAAATTAAAAGTACTTCTTAATTCAAGAACTCAGACCAAAGCCGATAATCACACATACCCTTATCCCACATTGAGTCCCTAGACTACACCTTGTATCAATTCACCTTTGGTAATATCATTACACTAACCTTATCACTAAGTTAGTAATATTTACCTCAAGCAATTTGCATGGTTTACATATAATCCTTATACATCAACTAAGGGCTCTAGTCCACTCTAGCCCAATTTTATATAGTTATATTAATTTTAACCACAAAATTATGGCTCAAGGCTGCCCAACCATATATATATATATATAAGCATCCATATATTTATGGATATCAAATCTATACCCAAGTAGCTCAAATCACCATCTAAGTACCAAATCATGTAATCAAAATTAACATTTAAATTACACTAGAAAACAACCCTATGTGGGAAAATACTACATAAAGCTCATGCACACAAATCAACCAATTTATCACCTAATTTAGCATCAATTACAAGGATAAATTAAATTACCATCTAAAATCACAAATTGATGATACCACCCAATGACCACTCATGGTGTTCATGATTATTGTCCTAACACAAATACATAAATTTCATCTAGTTAATCACAAATATTAACGAAATCTAATAAGTATATTATTTTCATGGTTTAAGAATATTTCTATACACCCCAAATTTAGGCAATAATCAAGGTTAAGGGTATTAGAAAGGAGGTAAACCCCACCTTAGTGGATTTGAGGAAATCACACCAACAGAAATACCTCCAAATGAAATTCCAAGCACGCCATTAGAGAGCCCTCACTGAGATCCATAAGCTTCCCTAGCCGAAATGGGTTGGGCGATCAGCACGAAAATCCAACAATCCTTGATCGTGATTTTGAAGGCACCCATGCATAGCTCTTGATGTGCTCTACAACTTTCATGTTGGTTACTTTAAGAGGAAATACCTCTAAGGCTCTCAAAATGGAGAAGATGTGAGAGAAAACGCATGGAGCTCAAGAGAGCTTGGGCTCTCTTGGTGTCCTGGAAAAAGCACCCAAGCAAGCACTATGGAGAGAGAAGAGAAATCCCGAAATGGTCATGGATGCTAAAATAAATGGCACCCAAGCGTAGCCCTTGTCTAGAGGATCAACTTTGCCTTTGAGCTAGGTCCGAAAATGGCTCTAAAGTCTTCAAAATGAAGCTTGAAGTCTAAGCTCTAATGGAGTCTTCATACTCTTCAATATAGAAAGAGAAAGAGGGATAAGAAGAAGAAAGAAAAAGAAAGAATAATGAGAGAGAGAGAGAGAAACGTGAGGGATAAAAGGGGGGGGGGGGTGTTGGGTGATGGGTTGGGTCCTACCCCCTACTCATTTCTCTAAGGTGTGTGTATGTATAAATGTACACAAATCACTCTTATACACACAAATATGTATCCAACTATCACTCTAAATGAACCCAGTTTGGTCAAATTAAACTCTCCTAAATATACTTACATGTATTTACTCCTTTGGAAATTTTAGGAAAATAATTATTTTGAAAGCAAGGTCTTAAAATACATGGAGGAGTACTCATTTAAGCATTGATATCGCATAGGAGACTTATGCTTTTATTCTATGCATTCTGATGAGAGTTGGACCAAGCAAAGGAAGTTCGATTGGGCGAACTCTGGGCAGAGAAATCATTCCACAAAAGTTGGATTAAGCAGAGAAAAGTTCGATTGAGCGAACTCTGGGCAGAGAATTCATTCCACGGAAGTTAGATTAAGCAGAGAAAAGTTCGATTGAGCAAACTCTGGGTAGAGAGTTCACTCTATAGGAGTTGGATTACGCACAAAGAGTCCGATTGAGTGAACTCTGTACAATGCTCAAAAGGAACTTCTAACGAGAACAATATCGATGACAAGCCAATGGAAAGAAGTTTAATAAGAAGAAATTCAACAAATCTGGCTAAGATTGATAGGGTAGGTCCCACCCCCAACAAATATTATGTACTATCATGTATAATAAATAAAAGCAAGAATTTATGGGTTACTACAACACGAGCGTTAGCGGTTGCTAAGAATGGATGGCCTAAGATGACAAGAGTGTGTTTTCTAGCATCTAGCACGGGTTTAGTGGCAAGGACCATGAAGTTGACAGGATAATAGCATTTATCAACTTTAACCAAGACGTCCTCGACGATTCCTCTAGGTATTTTAATAAAACGATCCGCTAATTGTATGGTAGCGGCCGTAGACTTAAGTTCACCTAGTCCTAGTTGTTTATAGACGTGATAAGGTAAGAGATTAACGCTAGCTCCTAAGTCAAGGAGATCTCGATGAATGATAGTGTCACCTATGACACATGATATCGTAGGCATACCTGGATCTTTATATTTTGGAGTAGCGTGTTAGAAAATGGAGCTTACTTTTTTTGTGAGGAAGACCTTTTTTAGAATATGACTGCGCAGCTTGCGCTTTTGAGTGCATAGGTCTTTTAGACATTTAGCAAAAGTGGGAATTTGTTTAATAGCATCGAGGAATGGAATATTAATTTTTACTTGTTTGAATACCTCGAGTACATCTTCCATTTTTGACCCTTTCTTAGACAAATGTGACGGTCCCTCAACGTTTGGTGGATATGGCATTCTCGGAATGTAATTCATTGGGACAGGTTCATTCTCTTTCCTACTTTGATTCACATCCTCACCCATTTCTTTATTCGAATTAACGTTTAAATTTTTCTCACCCTCATTCAAAATTTCAACAACTTCCTCTTCCCGAATAGTTATCCTAGTCGAAACGACATTCACTTGCTCACTCGACCCCCCATTCTCGTATTGTCCCTTAGGATTTTGAATAGTTTGCGCAGGCAACTTTCTCTCATTTCTACGACTCACCGCAGTAGCTATTTGTCCTATTTGGGATTCAAGCTTTGCAATGGATTGTGTATGAGAGTGCACTATTTGTGCTTGTGCTTGGACTTGTGTTTCTATGTTTTTAAGGGAAGACAACACCTTTTCCTCGAAAGCGTTAAACCGTGGAGGGTTAGGATTAGCAGGGGGTTGTTGGTATTAACTTTGTTGATATTGGGGTCGATAAGTATTAGAAAAATTGTTCGACATAGGATTATAGTTATTTCGTGGAAATTGTTGCATAGAATTAACGTGTTGTTCAACAAATTCCGGATATTGAGATGCAGAAGGACATGAAAAGATATTATAAGACAGTTCAGAACATAATGCACATACTTCAAAAGAGGGTGGACTCGACGTTTTGTTCATTTGCATAAGTCAGTCAAGTTTTCTAGATAATTCTTGTATTTCAATTGATTGAATCGACTCAACGTTTACCTCTCGCTTAGGTTGAAGGTACCCCTCAGGACGGACAGACACCGTTTAGTGCATCGAATTCTCACTCAAAGTTTCAAAAAATTTCCAGGCCTCCTTGGCTCTTTTGTGTAGAAAGGTACCCGCATAAACAGCATCGACGGTATTACAAAGTGAGGGAACTAGTCCCTCGTAGAAGACCTAAACTATTTGCCACTTGGGAACTTGATGATGTGGGCATGAGCGTAACAATTCCTTAAATTGTTCCTAAGTGTCATAAAGCGTTTTCTCATCTTGCATCACAAAGTTTGTTATTGATTTTCTTATCTGATTAGTTCTTGCATTGGGAAAAACTTTTGTAAAAATGTTGTGTGTAAGACTTCCCATGTTTTAATTGTGTTTGGCTCCAAAGACTGGAGCCAGTATTTAGCTTTGTCTTTTAATGAAAACGGGAATAGCCGCAATTTTAATTCTTCATCAGTTAGGTGCTGGATTTTTAAAGTAGAGCAAATATCTTGAAAATCACCTAAGTGCTGATAAGGGTCTTCTTTAATTCGGCCATGGAAAGAAGGTAGTAGCGAGATGGTAGATGACTTTATCTCAAAGTGAGATGCCATCACCTCCGATAATTCGATACTCGCATGTGGTGTGTAGGCCGTAGGGATGAAATTGTCGTTAAGAGGAGGGGGTTGAGGTATGTTTGGATTGGGATTATTTCCGTTATTTCCATTGTTTTCGCCGTCAGCCATTGGAATAGGTTTTATGTTAATAAATCGAGTTTTTCTTAACCATTTAAGTGTACTTTGAATTTCGGCCTGAAACAACGACGACGGTTGAGGAGTCCGATTAACTCTAAGGGTACGTTCAAGTTCAGGATCGATAAAAAATAATTCTGATTTACTAGAACGTGTACCAAACATAAACTTAAAAGAAAAATAACTAAAATAGAAACTGACTCAAACAATTACAAGACAAGAATCACGCAAATAAGGCAACATGCACACAACTATTATGATGCATGAATATTATCCTGTAATGCAATGACCGCGTCAAGCCCAGTGCCTCGGGTTTCCTAGCTAATGCAATGCTCACTCCAAACTAACCTAATGCAAGTAATTGCGTCTCAGCGCCCTGATTTACAATGGTTGAAGCGAATTTCAAAGGAAGCAATTTACTTGAATTATTTTTATTTAATTTTTTTTTTTCGTGTAAGCTCCTTTGACGTGCACAACTGTTCCACTCGAAATGCTAGAATTTTGAGTACCTAAGAAATTACAAAAATAAAAAGAAAAGTTAGTGACTCAAAATAAAACGGAAAAATAAGAAAAAGAAAACCTAATCTAATATTTACGAATTAACTAAACTAAGATTCTAAAACTAATTGGCTAGTAATGCAATCCCCGACAATGGCGCCAAAAATTGATCTCGTCAAAATCAAGATATGAAATTATGCTTAACTTATTCTTTACTTTAAAAAGATTTGCAGTGTGCAAGTTAAGGTCGAACCCACAGGGATTGAATACTACGCACTTTAATTTTTAAAACCTAAATTTAGTCAATTAAGAAAAACAGAATTTGGATTTAATTTGAATTAAACTAATAACAATAAAAGTAAATCTAAATTATGAAAGCAATTAAATATTTGTTTTTATAATAAGTTTAAGGAACTTAGGATTGCAAATCCACCACTAGCTTCATAATAAGGGTATTTACGAATTACTTTAGCTTATTAAGTTGGATGATAATGGGGAATTGTAGCAACAAGCCTAATTCCTCCGTCAAGAAAATAACTATGGTTCAAGCACCAACATAATCCATCTTTGGCTAGCACGAATTATCCCACACTAAACTAGGGTTGTGGTATAATCCGTCTAATCTAGGCATGGACTATTCAGATACTTGATAATACAATTCAATTTAAGCACCATTACATGTAAATAATCTAAACAAGCACAACTAGCATAGATCATTGAGCACACTACCATCAAAATAGATCTAAGACAAGAGTAAACTTTGAAAGTAACGATTTAATCAATAAAAGCACGATTTATTTATAAAAATCCTCGGAACATGTAACTGTCATCCATACATAATAAAACTAAAATAAAAACATAAAACACCCTATTACTTGGCTAGGGTTTCATTGAAACCCTAGATCTTGAGTTTAGTTGGCCATAGAATTGATGAACGGCAAGAGGTTGATGGAGGAGGTCATGAGAATCTTTGGTCTTCTTCTTCTTCTCTTTGCTTTCCTCTCTTCAATGGTTGAAGTTTTTTTTTATATGGATGTATCTAATGTTGTGTAATGATGTGTAACCACAAAATTGATTTAGAATAGGATTTATATAGAGTTTGGAAGGATTTAGGAAACTTTCTTAAGCCAATTCGCACTAAAACAACTGTTTTTACGTTTCTGGACATATTCAGCCAATTCGGATCACATAGGGCTCTTTAGGACTTCGAAATACACGACTTCAACTTTTTTAACGGACGTCAAGCGGGTCGCGCGCGCGGGTCACTCCAGCGACCAGTCCATTTTCTAACTTTTCTCAGATTTTTGCTGCTCTGCGCACTGATCGTAGAATTGCAATAACTTTTGACTCAGACCTCGTATTGACTAATTAATTATGGACACGCGTCCGTAACTTGAAGATCTACATTTTATATCTCTAGAGAAATATCTCAAATCTGAAGTATTCCTTGTCAAAAATACAATTTTACGAGGCTGCTATTGCATTCAGCTTTCACCGGAATCACCATTTGAGCCCAGAATGACTTCCAAAGCCAATAATCATTAGATTTTTGTGCAATTTCAAGTTAAAGCTCCAAAACCTACAAAATTTAGAATACGTATTAAAAAATAACTAATAACTACATGAAATGGGCTAACAAAGCATATATTTAGGACTATAAACGGCAACTATTCGTCGCCGAACAATAACATACTCTGAACTTGCTTCATAATACAAACCATGCTTCCACTGCAAACTCTGATACTCATTTCATACTTTATTTTGTCATGACCCATGGGCAATGGCACAAGGGGGTGTATCTCCACTTAATCCAAAATAGCACAGTGACAGAATTGGCTCAATCGTCTATACCCTCGCTGGTGAATCACCACTAGACAAGTTGCACTTTAGAATACTAATTCTGAATAGGCAAGTATGGGGGCAAAGGTACGCATCATCTGTACTATCATAGAATCCCTCCGTAGAGGATGGAACATTAGTAACTAACTAGCGGATGATATACAAAACAACGGCAACCCATGAAATGAGCATGACAATAAGCCCCTCGGATGACCAGCACATTACAGTGCTACCTGCTAAGCAGTATGACGGTAAACCCAAACGCATGTACCATCTCTGGCAATTTACACGGATGACTGGCACAATCAGCTCTAACTATTCCCTTACTATCGTAGTCACATTCACATTCACAATATTCTGTATCTCAATCACATTGCTCATTATCACGTATCTTTATTATCTCGAAAGGTTTCCAACTCCTAACGACTAACAACTAACTATACAAGAATCTCAATTGTATCAATTCCCAAGACTCCCAATTACTTCGACTCACAGCCCCAAGCGGCCGAAGTTACTGACATTGACTGTGTATACTGACACCATGATATGATGTTCAGTTAAATGATTCTTGATAGCATAACTACATTAGGCAAGACATATAGATAAAACCTTTAACATGCTCTTTATTCTCACTAGCACATTTAGACATAGTTATCAAAGCCAAAAAACTGATGTATTCATATAACCAACAGCGATATATATAAAACGGACAATCTAACTACCAAAATCAATCACCACATACACATGGCCATACAATGTTTCACATATAGTTCTTATCTTTTACTTCTTATATCATAGTAGTATCTAACATGCTTTCTCATAGCAATCAATTGCATAACATAATCCACATATACATCAATGTATAGTCATAGCATTATAATCATAAATACAACTCATATATATATCACATACAAATACTCGAGCAGTCATTATGTATTGAGAGTGAGGTTAGAAACACTCACCTAGATGTCTTGTCAAGCTCAAGACTCTCCAAATAGAGGATAAGTCACAGTCTTACAACCTATAATAGAATAACGGTGATGAATCATATGTGTTAATGTAGGGGTATAATGATAATTATACCAAACACGTGTCTAAACCTCAAGGTGATGATCCTCGTGTCATTCTAAGTCCAACGCCATTGACTAAACTCAAATCGGAGTCCGTCACATAAAAGGCTAAGTTTTCTATACCAGTGTGCCCTAGAAATAAGCTGTATTTTCGACCGCGTCCAAAATTCTCCGAACTTAAGGGAATAGTTTTAGACATTATTCTAAGACTCTAGGAACTGACCGCGTAATTTTCTGAGCCACGATTTATTTATTACGAATTATTGAAGTTATACTAATATAATTATAGTCTCAGGAGTGCTATATTATAAAATATAATTTAGAAAGACAAACGGTCCTTAGAAATATTTTTATTAAATGCTAGATTTTAAAATAGGCTAGCGGTATTTTTCTCATAATTTTCAGAACTCGTTTGGTTTTCAAAATATTTAAAGGATAAACAAACGGATCCTTGTAATTAAATAAAATGCTAACTTTTGAGTTTTATAAATTAATAATTTATAAAACAATGGCATTAGACCTCAGGGTAATTAACATAATTTTTTACATTTTAAAATAGCCATTAGGTATTTATTACCTAATTATAATCTTTTAAAACTAACTCTTATTATTTGTTTAGAACTAAATAAATAATAACTATATCATATACATGTATAATATTAAATTCTAGAATATTTTATTGATAACATTTCAGGATTAATAATGTTTTTTAAAAACCATTTTTAAACATTTAACAATTACTAGTACCATTTTATTTTAAACAAATAAAAATTTATTATTTATTTGAACCCAATAAATAATAAGTATGATAATAATAATTTTTAGAATATAATAAATGTTATAAAGTAATATTTCAGAATATTTCAAAGTTTAATAAATTATATTTGAACTATTTTAATATTAATAAAACCCAATTAACTAATAAAATCAATTAATGACTTAAAGCCTAAGGCTTAGTTTGGCAAACGAAATTCGCAACACACTAAAGCTGAGCCAAAATCAGATTTCCCAAATGTGACCCAAGCCCCAAGTCTTCTTCTTCCCAAAACACATGGACTGTGCATGCATATATTTATATAATACACGTATATATACATAATGTATACAAAACCCATACGCATTCATTTCTCAACAAAAATGGGCAAACTTTAAGTTGAAGTCGAGTGCCTCGATGAGCCCAATCCAACGATATAGGTCTTGAAACCTAACTCTTAACGGTTTGCACGTACGGGGACAAAAATAGATTAGACCAAAAAGAGATAATCGGTTTGTTAGTCATCTAAACGTGACCTAAGCTTCAGGCTATTCATCGGGAATCTTAAGGGGGTCGTTAGGGTCAGTTTGGTATTGGTTTTACTGGTTTTGGTGATGGTCCAAAAATCGAGCTTCGTACGAGCTTCAAAGGCCGCCAGCCATGGCAGGGTGTCTTGGTCTGTTTTGTGGTGCGCCTGGATGTGTATGTGGGTCTGTGTGTGTGCAGAAAGTATAAAGGGGAGTGTACGGCTTTACCTGCCTTGGTGCGGTCTCGGTTCGGCTCGGTCTCTCGAGTGTGGTCTCTCTCTCTAGCTTCCTCTCTCTCTCCTCTTCTTCTTCTTCCTGTGTTGTGTATGGTCTGAGTGTGTGTCTTTGTATGAGGTCTGTGTGTATGGGAGAGGTAAGGAGGGGGTGGTGGCAGTGAGTGAGGGTGAGGGTTGAGTTGGATTTTTCTTTCTTTTCTTTTTCTCTCTCTCTCACTCTCTCTCTCTCTCTCTCTCTCTCTCTCTCTCTTCTATCTTTCTAACTCTCACTCTTTCTCCAAGCTTCTCTCTCAGTTCTCTCTCACTCTATATATATATTAACACACCCATGCATAACATGTACTATATATACATACAGTGCATACATATGTATAATATAATATGATACACAAAACATACAGTACATACATACATATATATACAAAATGTGTGTGAGTTTGTGCTTGGGGTGGTGTGTGGTAGTGATGTTGAGTGAGGGGATGTGAAAGGGATTTGATTTGAGTGGGGAGTGGGAAATGAGCCGGCGGTTGGGGGAGAGGGTGAGTGACCAGTGGGTTGATGGGGATTCCGGGGAAATATCCGATGGGGTAGTGAGTGTTTTGAAGGAGAAAGTACACTAGGTATACGTATAGGGTGATGTTTGGGTAGTTTAGGTTGTACCCAAGTTTAGACTAGGTCATACTTAGGGTCCTCAAAGTGTAGGATTGTGTCTACGTCTCGAACCACATACCACACAATTTAGTTAATTACCAAATTTTACGGGTTCGCGTGTAAATCAGTCCGGGTCTATAGCCTGGGTCTATAAATTATAGTCCGAGTCTGTAATTTACGGTTCGGGGTCTAAACTAGATACTTTGATATTACTATAATCTTAATTTATAAATATAAATGTGACAACGAATATCTGATATATCCTATAATTATAGATTAAACAACATGAAATATTAAAATATGCAATATTAATATATGAGGTCGGGTTTATATAATCTAAGACCTAGGTGACAACAAAATATAATATTTCTTATGACAAAAATTTAAGCGACAACCAATTATTAAAATACCGTTTATTAATATACGGGGTACAAGGATAATTACATAAATAACCTCGAGAAATCTATGTCCGTACTTTTTAATTTTCACGGGTATTACATCATCCACTTTCTATTCAAGATTTTGTCCCCAAAATCTGAAGTAGGTAGTTTTCAAATAAACAAGGTCCTAATCTCGTATGATGGATTCTAAGATAACCTATGGTTATAAAATAGTGACAACGAATAATATAATCTATAGTTATAAATTAAGGGACAACGAACAATATGATATAACGTGCAGTTATTAATATTAATATGATAGCGAATGTAGGATATATCCTATAATTGCAAATTAAGCGGTCACGAACTATATAATAAAATCTATAGTTTATAAATTAGGCAACAACAAATATTAAAATGTAACTTATAGTTATATATTCAAGTGGCAACCATGTATATTAAAAATATAATATTAATCATACAGGGTCGGACTCAGAAAATATTACATTAATAAAGGTACGGATTTTACTGGTACTACAATCTACCCAATTTACAAGAGATTTCATCCCAAAATCTAGGAGCGGCTAGTCCTACCCAACTTACAAGAGTTCTGACCTTATATCAATTCCAAGGTTGCGAAGCCTCTATAAGTACTACTAGCTGAGTCTATTATTCTTAGTACTACTACAAACAGTCACCATCCTTGTGACGAAACAGAAGCATCAGGATTACACGGTTGAGATGTTGAGGTGTTGTACTCTCTATCCTCGGTGTCATTCTGCTTATTCCGTTCTGGTTGTTGGTTTGCTCGTTCGACGGTTCCGTTTTGACTACTTCTGAGGGATGTTGTTCAGACATTGTTTCAGACAATTCTTGTGGATGTGGTCCGTTCCACCACACTTGTAACATTGCGATCCATATCCTCCAATTTATTTCGGTGCTGGGCATTCGTTGAACTGATATTTGTGATTTTCGCAGTTGAAACAACGTTGGTGTGCTTTGCATTAAACTGATGTTATTATTGTGTCAGCTTTACTTTCTCCATGTTTATTTCCTTTGTACTTATGGTGATTATTCTCTGTCCTCTCTCTAGGTTTCATTCAGAGGAATTTATCGCTCTTTTGAAATTCTTGATCGGGGTTTTACTTCTGTCATTGGTTGAATCTCCGCGGCGAATTGTCCTTGTTTTTCAGTTATTGATCTCTTCAAAACCATTTGCCATTCATAGTAGGGCTTTGAATGATTGGTTCAAATGACCAAAAGTTGATCGTTGAAGTTATAAGGAAAGGCCTAGGTGGTACTTTAAATTTTTCTTCTGTGGCGTCTCGATCATGTGATATGCGAATCGGGATAGTCGTTTGAATTGTATAGTGTACTCTCTCACAGTTTGGTTTCCTTGGACCATATCAATGAATTCTTTCTCCTTTATATTCTTCTCAGTCTGGGGAAAGTAGTTCTCTAGGAATAATTCTTTGAATTTCATCCAGATCATTCGTCGGATGGCTTCTTCTCTAAGGGTCGCCTTCTCTGATTCCCACCAATCGCTGCTGCGAATGTCAGCTGGAAAATAGCTAAGTGTGTCTTCTCGTCGTCACTACAATCGATCATTTCAAATGTCAAATCCATCTAGCGAATTCATTATTCAGCTTGCCATGCTTCCTCTAATCCTTTAAAGGTTTCTAGTCGGAGAGAACGAAATCCTTTTAACAGTTTGACTCCTGTCTGGCGTACTGGTACTCCATTTCCATTATTAGGATTATTCCCATTGTTGTTGTTGTGGTTGTTGCTGAAGTGTTCTAATCATCGAAGGAATGCTCCAAATACACTGGTTGGGTCCATTCTAGGAGGTATTGGGTCAGTAGATCCACTTACTTCGTATTGGACTTCTCAAGTTGATCTGACCATGGTGTACGTAGGGGGTGTTCAAGGTTTCCTACATACGAATCGGTGTGTAATCGGTTAATCATAACCTATCTCATTCTTATGCGATGTATTGCACAGAGCGAATGTAAGGTAATCATATTAACATTATATGATCTTAGCATACAAGGGGTGGTTCTATGAATAGGGCCCACTGTAGCACCTGAATTTCTCCAGAAATTCCATGTAGGATATTAGAAATTAGTGATGTTGCTACCAAGGTTGTCAGGTATTCACAATGTTTTTCACATCAATATGTTGAAGGAGTATCATCAGGGCATGACGCCACATGTAATCGACTTCAAGGACATTGAGGCGAATAATAACGTGTCTTACACCGAGAGACCGATCAAGATTTTGGGTTGAGAAACCAAGAAGCTGAGGAACAAGAAGATCCCATTGGTGAAAGTTCAATGGAATCATCATGATGAAAGAGAAGCTTCGTGGGAAATAGAGTCAGAGATGCGAGAGAAATATCTTTTCTGTTTTGTAAATAGATAAGCTCTGATTTCGAGGACGAAATCCTTTAATAGGTGGTGGAAGATGTAACACCTGTAATTTTCTATCATTATAATATCAGATTTTTTTTGAATTTCTGTATTGGACCGACTATATTATTATATTATTATTTTAATTACGTGACGGTATGGACGTGTTGTAGTATTACCATATAGACTGTAGCAACCATACCAACTCGACCATAATAAGATTTAACTTAGTCCCGTACCTAGACCCAGACATTAGAAATAATATCCGGTTGTACGTAAATCGAGATTGACACGTATACCGAGGAACTTATGCACGTAAACCAAGGAAGTGGTACACAACTCCAGTTGGGCCCACATGACTGGCCATGTAGCAACCATATGTCACCCTCTTAGACACATGTCCATGTAGGCACCCTGATTTTGACCAAACGTCAAATCTAGGGATTGGTTACCTCTTAAGACCAATGATGACGATGACCGGTGAAATTCGAAGATTTTCCAAAAAAATTTAAGTTCTTTAAAGATTCTTCAAAACAAAATTCAAAAATCAAAATAAGAGAGAGAGAGAGAGAGAGAGAGAGAGAGAGAGAGAGAGAGAGAGAGGGAAATTGGGTACTCGAGGGAAACCCGGACGTTGAAGAACATGTGAGAAAATCATTCTAAAAAATATTTTTCAAAAAAGACGAAAAGAAGTTTTCAAAAGAAAAGAGAAAAAATAAAGAAAGAAATAAAATGATAGTATATACCATGTATATAGGTGTATCTTAATAAAGCACACTACAAACATAAGTACATTAGTATATACTTTGCTAATAATTAAGATTGTGGTAATGTATATTTTGAAAATTAAAGAGAGGGCAAAATTCTGTTAGCCCCGGCACGTGGGAAAGCCTGCGGCGGCACTCACTGAGTGCCACGCCACCGATTCACTGAGTGCCGCCCGGCATTCAGCGAGTGCCTCCCGCATTCAGTGAATGCCGCCGGCAGCCATCGAGTGCCGCGAACTGTAACAGACTGCTTTTTTCACATGCTCTAGAAGAAAACTTTGCACATGGGTTTTCAGCCGAATTTACCCATTTAACCTTGAGTTGGTGGTCTATATAAACAAAACCTTCATCTTCATTTGAGGGAGACTTGAATGAAGAGAGAGAAATACAAGAGTTATATACATACATTAGAGGAAGAATATAGAGTTTTTCTTGAAGAATTTGAAGAATTAAAGAAGAATTTGGCGATTTTTAGAAGAACTTCCCAAGAAATTGAAGAAATCCTTGAGGTCATAGAGGTAACCTCTCAATCCTCGGTAGAATTAGGTGAATTCAATCACAAGTTCATAGTTCTAGGAACTTTACACATTTTCAAAACCTCTCTTCCTACCCCATTTCATCACACACCACTTAGAGCTTGTGATTGAATTTCATAATGTTTTATTAATTTGGATCCAAAATAGAGCTTTGGATTTATGAATAAAAGAGTTTTTGACTTGAAATTTTCAAATAACCTTTGATTTCCTTTTTTTTTTTTTTTATTAATATTCTTCTCAAGAGATCTACGAGATCTTTAATATCTCATTAGATTTCTTTGAGTTTGATCCTCTAGTCCCCTATGATCCTATGATTTATATGGGGATTAAAGTGGATCATGGTCATCTCTACATATAGATGGTTGAGTTCAAGTCTTAACCCATGACTTGAAATCTCCTCACTAAAAATCTTATGAGATTCATTCTATATTCCATAGAGGTTTATGTAGATGGGATTTCATTTGGTCTCCAAGGACCATTAACTTGGTAGGAGAAACAATAAGATGACTCTATATTCTTCAAGGATCATACATTTGAGAGATGAATTGGATGTAGATTTTTATTTAAAATAAGTAGGACCTTAGGATTCTCTTGCTAGATCTCCAATTATGAAATCTATGATAGGAATCCATCAAGGTTAAATCTAGGGATTTCTCCCTATTTCATTATTTGTCCCAATAATCATAATCATACTTGATTCTAGTCCTTTCTAGGATCATGGATCAAGTTGATTTTAAACTATGAACGTCAATTTAACAAAGGTGCAGTGAATCCATAAACCAATCGTGATCAAAGATTTTTATAGAGTCATGATTCATTGGAAATGGATGAGACCAATTGGAGGATGTTCATAACCCATTTAAGTGCCTCTGTGATTTTTGTTTTGATGAAATTCCACGCCTAAGATGGTTTGGTCTTATGATTTCAAAACAAGCAACTCTCTGTCCAAAATTTCAGAACAGTAAGTCCGTTTTGAAATTAATAAATCAGAACCTTAATAGAGTTTCCCGGGTCTCTAATAATTTTTTCTAAGTACCTCAATGTGTTAGGGAGATACCCTAAAAAGATCTAAGTGTTGTTCATTTTTTTTACTATTTTTAGAAAATCGTACAAGATCTCTGGACAGAGAGTTGCAGATTCCTGAGTGATGTCTAGTGTTTTCCATATTCCCAAAGATCTAACCGTTAAAACCTTGATTTCTTTTTATTTTAAGAAACTAGATTCACAGTGGCATATCATATCCAAAAATCATTAAGATCCAACCGTTGAAAGTATGGTTTTTCTACCTTTTAAAATCTAGTTTGCTCTCTGTAATTTAGGAAAAATAGTCACTATTTTTTATCTAGTCTCATTGATTTAAACTTAAATGCCTTCCTAATGTCTTGGGACCTAAATCATGTTTTGAATAATGATAATTTAGCTTAAACCCAGAGGCTAAGTAATCCAAATTAGTGAATAAATCCATATCTTATTCTTGTTCGCATTCATTCATTCATTCATGTACATTGATGCTTATGATTAAAACTAGTTATTGGATAAAGTTGGACTTAGTGGAACCTAATTGAATATAAACATGGATTTATTATGATCATGTTGGAATTATAGAACCCCTATATGGACATTACATTGGCTCCTAGTTGAGGCTTGTATTTCTATAGAGATGCTATGGCTCCAACTAATCAATAGGAATTCATAGTTTTGTCAATTCTTAATTTCCATGCTTGATAGATCTAAGCTAGAGATTTAGGATTGATTATTTGATGTCATATTATTATGTGAAGCATGTGGACTAACATTTGTTTTGTAGCGCTTTGGAGATATGAGTTCTCATCTCTTCTCTAATTTATTTCATTTGTTGATTTTATTAATTTTCGACTCCATGCGCGACACCTTAGCTTAGGTCTGGCCTTGTGTGTATATGTGATTAGAGACATTTTTCCTAGGATTTCTATTCTTTGTATGCATTGCACGTTTCCCATTTCGCGGCTGGATCCCCGGTAAGTTCTCTAGTTCCCTACTTGCACATCATTTTTGCTTGCTACTTGAATTATGTGGCTTATGAATGATAGTTTATCGTTAGTAATTTTGCACCCTTTTTGACATGCTTGTGATATGTATACTTATATCTATGTATTAGTTGAGGGCATGCTTAGATTATTAATTCGATTAAATAGGATGATGAGTAGAGGCCTATCACGAGATAGGATGAAAGGGGGTGTTTTAGTCCGTCGGGCTCCTTCCCCTTTCATTCCACAATCCCCGGACCCAGATTATCTTTGGTTTCGCAAAAGATCAGTTGCTTTTAAAAATGGTTTCTTAATTTTCCTAAAAAATTAAGTGGCGACTCCTTGACTTTGAATTTGGAATTTGAAAAATTGTTTTAAAAAACAAAAGTGGGCCCAAATGTCGGCATCCACAGTCCACTACAAGGACACATGTCCTAGCATACAAGTATGCAATAGGACACATAGCACTTGCATTTTCTATATGACCACACCTATATGCATGCATTACACTCTCTTCCACTCTCATAATCTGCACCTAAGTGAAGAAAGAGAGCTGAGAGTTATAAATCCCATGTAAATATGGAAGAAAAACAAGGAGAA
Organism: Hydrangea macrophylla; assembly: GCA_033977485.1. Taxonomy (NCBI): domain Eukaryota; kingdom Viridiplantae; phylum Streptophyta; class Magnoliopsida; order Cornales; family Hydrangeaceae; genus Hydrangea; species Hydrangea macrophylla. The sequence goes on along the minus strand of CM066998.1, from coordinate 8,722,253 downwards.
GAAGAAGGTGACACCATTGAAGTTGAAGTTCAAGCTCCATCAAGTTCAAGAACAACATCAAGCTTAATTTCAAGCTTTGGTGAGTAAATTGTGAGTAATCTAACTCAATTTAGAACATATATAGTATGTATTAATGTTTAGTAGGAGTTTAATGTTGTTGTGTTGAAGTTTTCATGACATGCAAGACAAGTGCTTTAAATCTGAGAAACTGAACTTCCAGCAGAATGTAGTTTAGTAAAATGATATGTTTTGTGCAGCTCAAAAATCCGAATTAAGCTAGGTTTTTTTGTGAAGAAATCTAACTCATTTATCTACAAATAACTCCTCTCTAGCTTGGTCTGAAAATCAATCCTTCATAGGTGAAATGCATGTACAACGCAGTGTTATAAACTTGGGAAAACAGAAACTTTCAGCAGAATGTAGTTTAGTAAAATGAATGTTTTGAGGAGCTCAAAAATCGAAATTAAGCTAGGTTTTTTTTGTAGTAAAAACTAACTCATATATATACAAATAACTCTTCTATAGCTCAATCTAGAAATCACTCTTTCATGGGTGAAATACATGTACAACGCAGTGTTATAAACCTGGGAAAACAGAAACTTTCAGCAAAACATAGTTTAGTAAAATGAATGTTTTGTTCAGCTCAAAAATCCAAATTAAGCTACGATTTTTTGTGGTAAAAGATAATTCATATATATATACAAATAATGCTTCTATAGCCCAGTCTAGAAATCACTACTTGATGGGTGAAATACATGTACAATGCAGTGTTATAAACCTGGGAAAATAGAAACTTCCAGCAGAATGTAGTTTAGTAAAATCAACGTTTGGAGTAGTTCAAAAATGATAATTAAGCTAGGTTTTTTTGTGGAGAAACCTAACTCATTTATCTACAAATAACCCTTCTATAGTTCAGTCAAAAAACCCATCCTTAATAGGTGAAATTCATGTACAATGTAGTACTATAAATCTGGGACAGATCAGTCCGAGATATAAGAAATGTCTTGTAAAATAAATATTTTGAGTAGCTCGAAAATGTAATTAAAGCTAGATTTTTTTTTACATGGAGTTATTCCTATTATCTATAATGTTTTAGTTTTGAGTTTGATCTACAAAGCAATTTATCATGTCCAAATAAATCATGTTAATTCAGTCAACACAGTGAAAATATATCCTGGCAGATTGTACAGCTTTTTGTATAATGTTTTGTTTATGCATGGTGTTGATTGTTGATGCTAGTTTTCTGGTACCTGTGTTGTTATAAAAATCTCGGGCTATGGTAGTGGTATCGTGTAGATGAGTATGTTAAGGGTTTCATCTATATGTTTATTGGTATTAAATTCATGTTATAAATCCATGAGCTACATGCTATGTTTTCCATTGTCGTGAATATAGTTTAATGACCGTTGGAATGTTCATACCCAAACTATAAGTATGTTGTATGACACGATTATTGCATTAATAAGTGATCGGAAAAGTTTCCATCGTAAGTATATTGAGAGGTAAAACAAAATGTCGGACGTATAGCGAAATATTAACAGTTATAAATGGATGATATTATTAATGAACTAAACTACGAAATGTACGAACATGTAAAATAACGATAAAACCTTCAATAACAGATTTTATGCGAATAAGGGACATTGGGTTTCGTTTCTAGTTATGTGACTACCGGTCAAAGTTGATTCGTGAACTTTCGTGTCGTGTTTTGATAATTCTTGCAAAGTTGGTCTCTCGATTATTCTATGGAGTCGATTGGTTAGTTATGTGTTGTTCCTTGGTCTAAGGATTGGCATGACGTGTTCGGTAATGTGCGGGCGACCTGAGGATTGGCATGACGTGTTCGACCAAGAGATTGTTAATGTCCCGCACACTTATGTCATTTGGACGACAGTTTGAATGGCAGTTGGGCGATAGTTTTAATGGCATTTGGGCGACAGTTAACTATTCATTATTGAGTGTTGTTCTTTCTTGACCAGTAAATGCGTTTGGAGTTAAGTCTTCTTTTAGTCAATGTCATTGGTCAGTTCAGTTATGGGTTAAGTTTCAAAGGGAATGATTGGGTTTAAATAAGACATGGTTTTGAGAATAAGAAAAGACAAACGAGACATAGTATCGAGAATAAGAAATGATGAACAAGCTAGGGTTTCGAGAAATAAGAAGAGATGATGAATAACTTACCTTGGTGGTGGTAACCTTAAGGGGACCCTCACTTAGCTTAACCGCTAATGGCTTTTCATGCCGCTGGACCTTCCACGTCCAGCCTTTGTAGGTCCAGACAGAGCTGGCTATGATCAAGATACAGATTTTACTACTAAATACTATGCTGGTGAAGATTACTACGAGGAAGGCTATGGTTTCGCCAGCTGAAGATCTTGGAGCTTTTCTTTTATCATAGTTATGTTATTAATATGTTTAATGATGTAATAGCTTAGTTGAACTTGTAATATCTATCTTTTGGATATCTTTTAGTCTGTAATATACTAATCATGTAAGACTTGAATGTTTAGATTCTTGCTTCCGCTGAACTTAGTCACTTTCACATATCACATTATTGTTATAAGCATGTTTGGACAATCAGGTGACACTCACAACCAGTCACGTGTCTACGAACCCATAAAGGAAATTTATTTTTCCCTATTTTTGGTACTTCGGGGCGTGACAGCCACTAATGCATATCTATTTCTAAGACTAAGGTTATGAGATGTCATGTCTATTACGCAACTCAAAGGACAAGGGGTCCTATTCTTAATCTCTTTCTAGACTCTAGGCTGTTCCGAGTTCTATCTCAGGAGGTTCGTCAATGCCTTAACTTCTGGTTGATATGACAAGTGTACTTAATCGTCCATCATCTAAGGGTCAATCTTATATCCTTATCGTTAGAAATATATAAGAAGAAAAATACGAGTATAGATAGACATTCTCAGTTATCATAACTAAAAGATAGATTGAAATAGTTTTTCATCAATAAGAAAGATATTACAAAAGAGGAATTCTAATGCCAGTTCTAATAGATTCTAAACATATGCTTCCGCCAAAAATGTGGGACTACAATTCCTATACGATAATAATCAAAAGACAAGACTAACTAAGGCATTCAATCTTCTAGCTGTGGTACTCCTCTTGAAGTCACGATCTCCTCTGGGGGACTCCACGACATCTATCGTTCGTTATCCTAACCCATTGGACAATCGAGACCGTACAAGTACAACGTCCCATTCTCTATCAAATCCTCATCAGTTGGGTATATCTCTATTCCTCCATCATCTGAACTTTCTATTGGGCTTGCAGGGATTACATAAGGTACTATCTTGGCTCGTGATTCTCCCTGATCAACAGTAGTAATGTTATGAACAGTGTGGGAAATCTCGTCCACCTCTATTGACATCATATGCGGTGCTACGACTATATGATATGCTATCTCAAGCACATGTTTCTCATGGGAGAAGCATTGCATCAATTTTTTTTATATCTTCCTATGGGCACCGCGCCTGATGGTGGCACCAATACGAGCTGGACCTCGGGAAGTGACCTTCCTATCTATGGTAGTCCTGTGCTTTCTATCTTCAGTGTCATACTCTCTTTGTTACTCCATACTACCTGCTCAAAAGAAAACAATCTTAGCATCGGTGTTATCTCCAGAATGTCTTAAGGTTTTTAGCTTAAGAGTGTCGGATACACAGGGAAATCCTAAACCTAAGCTTTGATACAAAAAATCCTGTCACGCCCCAGAGTAGCAAAAATAGAAAAAATTTAAAATTTCCTTTTTGGACTCATAGGGGCTGACTTGATTGAAATCTATCCTATCCTCTAACACTATAAACAACATGAAAATAAAGGGGAGAAAGCTATTCGTAACTTAAACTTTAATCTAAACAATTTAAATGATCACAAACCATCGGTCCCAATACTAATACAACAGACTATTATAAATACAAGATGTTGGTGGCTATCTTTGTTCTTTAGTCTAGCTCTATACTTCCAGTGTTCCTTAGCATCTTACTCTCAAGACTAAATTGTCCTCTGACCAACCTGCAAGGAAATCTGGACATCGAATGTCTAGGCATAACATGCCATCAGCTTTGAGACAAAGCTGAGTGGGAGTTCATTACTATGTTCACTACTAATATACATACACTAACTACTCATCTCACGTTATTACATTGCATCTTAGGATGCTGGTAGTCCATTATCGATTGTGGTCGCTCACTCAGACATAGAAAAGTATCAACCAACATGTAATGCAATTACCAAACATCTACGTTAACATATTAATGGGATTAATACAATTCATAACATGCTTGTCTAGTTTTCGTAATCATAACAACTTATCTCGTATCATTTCATTTCTCATCTCCATTATGTTTGTGTATGTAAATGCATACTCAATGAACCTAAACCCAAACTCAAACTCAAACTCAAACTCAAACTTAGGGATATGAAATCCCACAACCAATGCAACTCAATAATGTTGGGTTATAAAACCCATATGACAACAAACTCTGAACTTGCTTCATAATACAAACCATGATTCCACTGCGAACTCTAATACTCATTTTATACTTCATTTTGTCACTACCCAAGGGCAATGGCACTGGGGTGAGTATCTCCACTTAATCCAAAATAGCACGATGGCGGAATTGGCTTGATCATCTATACCCATGTTGGTGAATCACCACCAGATGAGTTGCACATGAGAAAACTAACTGCGAATTGGCAAGCATGACGGCAAAGGCACACATCATGTGTACTATCATGGAATCCCACCACAGAGGATAGTATATTAGTAACCAACTAGCGCATTATATACAGCACGACGGTAACCTATACAACGTGTGTACTATCTCCGGCAAAGCCCCTCGGATAACCAGCACATTAGAGTGCTAACTGCTAAGCAGTATGAAAGTAAACCCAAATACATGTACCATCTCTGACAATTTACACGGACGACTGGCACAATAGCAGTTCTAACTATTCCCTTACTATCACAGTCATATTCACAATATTATGTATCTCAATCATACTGTCTCATTATCATGTATCTTCATCATCTCGAAAGGTTTTTAACTCCTAACTATTGATGACTCACGATACAAGAATCATAATTGTATCAATTCTCAATTCCCAAGATTCCCAATTACTTTGACTCACGACCCCAAGCGGTCGGAGTTACTGAAATTGATTTGTGTACTGACACCGTGATATGATATTCAGTTACATGATTCTTGATAACATAACTACATTAGGCAAGGCCTATAGATAAAACCCTTAACATGCACTTTATTCTCCCTAGCACATTTAGACATAGTTATCAAAGCCATAACAACAATGTATTCAAATAACCAATATTGACATGTATAAAACGTACAATCTAACATCCACAATCAATCACCATATACACATGGCCATACAATCTTTTACATAAAGTTCTGATCTTTCACTTTTTATATCATAGTACTATCTAACATGCTTGTTACATAACAATCAATTCCATAACATAATCCACATATACATCAATGTACAGTCACAGTATCACAATCATAAATACAACTTATATATATCACATACAAATACTCTAGTAGTCATTATGTATATTGAGAGTGAGGTTAGAAACACTCACTTGGATGTCTTGTCAAGCTTTGGACTCTCCGAATAGCGGATAAATCACAATCCTACAACGATAGTAGAATAATGGTAATGAATCGTATGTGTTAATGTAGGGGCATAGTGTTAATTATACCAAACGCATGTCTAAACCTCAAGGTGATGATCCTCGTGTCATTCTAAGTCTAACTCCATTGAAAATCGGAGTCCGTCACATAAAAATCTAGGTTTTCTATACTAGTGTGGGCCCTAGAAATAAGCTGTATTTTTTACCATGTCGAAAATTCTCCAAACACAAGGGAATAGTTTTAGACATCATTTTAAGACTCTAGGAGTAGGAACAGACCGCGTAATTTTCTGAGCCACAGTTTATTTATTATGAATCATTGAAGTTATACTAATATAATTATAGTTTCAGGAGTCATATATTATAAAATATAATTTAGAAAGACAAACGGTCCTTATAAATATTTTTATTAAATGCTAGACTTTATAATAGGCTAGTAGTATTTTTCTCATAATTTTCAAAACTCATTTGGTATTTAAAATATTTAAAGGACAAACAAACGGATCCCTATAATTAAATAAAATACTAACGTTTTAGCTTTATGAATAAATAATTTATAAAACAAAGGCATTAAACCTTAGGGTAATTGATCGGGAGAGAACAGATCCTAATTATATGCCTTAACTTACGTTTGTTAGTACCTTTTTATCCTGTTTTTGTATATTTTTACTTCGTTTTCTATTTTCTAACAGGTTTTGGAAGAAATCAAGTATACCAGGTTAAATAGGGTGAAAAAGCAGAGTAAAAGAAGCAAGAAAATCCACTTCGCTCGCGCGGCCCGCTCGTGCAGAAGTCTAGGAAATCGCTCACGCGATCCGCTCGCGCGAGGTCCCCATATCGCGCTCGCGGGGCCCGCTCGCGCGACCTATGCAAAAATGGAACTTGCGTATTTCAGTATACTCATGATTCCTACGTGAACGAAACTGCCTAATTGCGTCCAGATTGTAAAATATAGCAGTTTTAGTACGTTTCGGGTTAGGAAAGCTTCCAAAACTTGCCTAAAATCTATATATACCCTATTTTACTTCAATTTGGGGGTCGGCATTTGTTAGACACACAATATACAACCACACTTTCAACCATTGAAGAGAGGAAAGCAAGGAGAAGAAGAAGAAGTCCAAGGATTCCCATGGCCTCCTCCATCAACCTCTTGCCATCTATCAATTCTATGGATAACTAGACTCTAAATCTAGGGTTTCAATGAAACCCTAGCCAAGTAATAGGGTGTATTTTATGTTTTTATTTTAGTTTTATTATGTATGGATGACAGTCACATGTTCCGAGAATTTTTATAAATAAATCGTCCTTCTATTGATTAAATCATTACTTTCAAAGTTTATTCTTGTCTTAGATCTATTTTGACTGTGACGTGCTCAATGATCTAAGCTTGTTGTGCTTGTTTAGATTATTTACATGTAATGGTGCTTAAATTGAATTGTGCTATCAAGTATCCGAATAGTCCATGCCTAGATTAGACGGATTATACCACAATCCTAGTTTAGTGTGGGATAATTCGTGCTAACCGAAGATGGATTATGTTGGTGCTTGAACCATAGTTATTTTCTTGACGGAGGAATTGGGCTTGTAGCTACAATTCCCCATTATCATCCAACTTAATAAGCTAATTGAATGCATAAATACCCTTATTATTAAGCTAGTGGTGGATTTGTAATCCTAAGTTCCCTTTAAATATCTTTAAAACAACTTTAATTACTTTCATAGTTTAGATTTATTTTATTGTTATTAGTTTAATTAAAATTCAAATCCAATTCCGTTTTCTTAATTAATTAAATTTAGGTTTTAAAATTAAAGTGTTTTAGTATTTCAATCTCTGTGGGTTCGACCTTTACTTTCACTACTACAAATCTTTAGAAAAGTAAAGTATACTTTTTATATCTTGATATTGACAACATCAATTTTTGGCGCTGTTGCCGGGGATTAAATTACTATCTTTAGTTTTAGAATCTTAGTTTAGTTAATTAGTAAATATTAGATTAGGTATTATTTTCTTATTTTTTGTTTTATTTTGAGTCACTAACTTTTCTTTTTATTTTGTAGTTTCTCGAGTCGTCAAAATTCTAGCGTTTCGAGTTGAGCAGCTGTGCACGTCAAAGGAGCTTACGCGAAACAAAATTCAAGTAAATTGCTTCTTGTGAAACTCGCTTTAAACCACTGTAAGTCAGGATGCTGTGACGCACCATTTGCATTAGTTTAGGGTTAATTGCACTGCATTAGCTAGGAAACCCGGGGCGCTGGGCTTGACGCGGTCATTGCATTACAGGATAATATTCATGCATCACAGTAGTTGAGTGCTTGTTATCTTAGTTGCGTGATTGCTATTTGTTTTTTTTTTATTATTTGAGTCAGTTTTTGTTTTTAGTTTATTTTCTTGTAAGTTTATGTTTGGTACACGCTCAAGTAAATCGGAATTAAAACCTTGCGATCTTGAACTTGAACGTACCCTTAGAATTAGTAAGTCTTCAACCCAAGCTCCTAGAGCTCAGTGGAAAATAGACGACGAATCGACTCCAGAACCATCGTCTCTATTTCAGGCCGAAATTCAAAGTACCCTTAAAAGTTTAAGAAAAACTCGAACTTTGAACATAGAACCTATTCCAATGACCGACATTGGAAACAACGCAAACAATGGAAATAACCTTAATATACCTCCATCTCCTCCGCTTAGAGACTATTTCATTCCTACGGCATATACACCCCCAGGCAGGCATAGAGTTACCGGAGGTGACGGCATCTCACTTTGAGATAAAGTCATCTACCATCACACTATTACCATCTTTCCATGGCTGTATTAAAGAAGACCCTTATCAGCACTTAGGTGATTTCCAAGATATATGCTCTACTTTGAAAATACAAAACCTAACTGATGATGAGTTAAAATTGCGGCTCTTTCCATTCTCTTTAAAGGACAAAGCTAAATATTGGCTTCAATCTCTTGAGCCAAATACCATTAAAACATGGGAAGCCTTACACACCGCATTTTTACAAAAGTTTTTCCCAATCACAAGAACTAATCAGATAAGGAAATCAATAACGAACTTTGTGATGCAAGATGGGGAAACACTTTATGACACTTGGGAACAGTATAAAGAATTGTTACGCTCATGTCCACATCATCAGGTTCCCAAGTGGCAATTAGTTCAGGTCTTCTACGAGGGACTTATTCCCTCAATACGTAACACCGTCGATGCCGTTTGTGCGGGTACCTTCTTACACAAAAGCGCTGATGAGGCATGGAAGATATTTGAAACGTTAAGCGAGAATTCGATGCACCAAACTGTGTCAATACGGCCTGAGGGGTGTCTTCCACCTAAACTTAAGCGTGAGGAGCGTTTCAAGTCGAGTCAGTCAATTGACATACAAGAATTGAATAGGGAACTTGACCGACTTATGACAATGAACCAAATGTCGAACGCACCCTCTTACGAAGTATGTGCATTATGTTCTGCACCTTCTCATAATATCTTTGCATGTCCTTCCGCTTCTCAATTTCCTGAATTCGTGGAGCAACACATAAACTCTATTCAACAATACCCACGAAATAATTATAATCCTATGTGGAATAATTTTTCTAACACTTATCGACCCCAATTTCCACAAAATCAATACCAACACCCTCATCCTAATCATAACCCTCCAAGGGTGAACGCTTTTGAGGAGACGATGTTGAAATCCCTTAAGACTATTGAGGCACAAGTACAGGCACAAGCACAAATAGTGCACTCTCACACACAATCCATTGCGAAGCTTGAATCCCAAATGGGACAACTAGCTACTGTAGTGAGTCGTAGAAACGAGGGGACGTTGCCTAGTAAAACAATTCAAAACCCTAAGGGACAATCCGAGGTTAAGGGGTCGAATGAGCAAGTAAACGCCGTCTCAACTAGGTTGACTACACGAGAGGAAGAGGTAATAGAAATTCCGAATGAGAATGTGATAGATATGAACATCAACTCTAATAAAGAGAAGGGGGAGGAGACGAGTAAAATTCCAAAAGAAAAAGAACCGGTCCCAACTAACTATGTTCCAAAGTTACCTTTTCCACCTAACGTTGAGGGACCGTCACATTTGTCTAAGAAAGGGTCAAAGGTTGAGGATATACTCGAGGTATTTAAACAAGTTAAAATTAATATTCCATTCCTTGATGTTATAAAACAAATTCCTGCTTACGCTAAATGTCTAAAAGACCTTTGCACTCAAAAGCGTAAATTACGTAGTTATACTCCTAAAAAGGTCTTTCTCACGGAAAAAGTAAGTTCTATTTTTCAACACTCACCTCCAAAGTATAAGGATCCTGGTACGCCAACTATTTCATGTGTCATAGGTGACACTATCATTCATAGGGCTCTCCTTGACTTAGGTGCGAGTGTTAATCTCATACCTTATCACGTTTATAACAACTAGGACTAGGTGAACTTAAGCCCACGGTCGCTACAATACAATTAGCGGATCGTTCCGTTAAAGTACCTAGAGGAATCATCGAGGACGTCTTAGTTAAAGTTGATCAATGTTTTTATCCTGTCGATTTTATGGTCCTTGACACTGAACCTGTCTTAGATGCTAGGAAATACACTCCTATCATTCTTGGTCGTCCATTCTTAGCCACCGCTAATGCGCGTGTCAATTGTCAAATAGGTGTAATGAAAGTGTCGTTCGGGAACATGAACCTTAAATTAAACGTGTTTAATGCAATTGATCAACCTCTTAAAGACGATGATTATCAATATATGGAGGGTAGTGAGGTTAGAAGAACGGTTGAACTTAATCAGGACATAAGCGTGAGTGAGGAGAATAATGTAGTGGAAAATGAGCGGATGAATTTGAATAGTACGGACCCTAATGATGAATTTACTCGAAAGGTTAGGAATCAATTTGAACACGATAAAGGAGAGTCATCAAAGGAATTAACAAATAGAGACCTTGTTTTGACGTTCCACCGAAATCTCCCTAACGCCCTAAATGGTACAAACTCTGATTTACGACCTCCTTGAGTCTAAAGCTAGAACGGTCTAGCTAAAGACGTAAAAGACAACGCTTCTTAGGAGGCAACCATAACTTTATTTCGTCTGTTTCTCTTATTTTTACATATTTTTGGGTCGTTTTTTGAGTTTTCTGGACAGGTTTGGGGGTTAGAGTAAAGTTATGTTTAATTTATATACATAAAATAAGTGAACTGAGAAAAAATATCCTTCTCGCGCGCACGGCTCGCTCGCACGAGACGTCGCTCGCGTGAGACTGTGCCTTAGTGAAATTTTTGGTTATTGTTTTTATGAGCTCTCTGTTACATCTCGCGCCTGGATTCACGGTCCTGAGGCTGTCTCGCTCGCGCGAGATAAAAAAAAATTAAAATTGGAAACTGTGCGCGCAACGGCCGCTCGCGCGATCCCCCATTTTCCTGATTTGTTTTCTTTTGTTTTCTATATCTTTCTCCCCACCTGTCACATAGTTTTTACTTTTCTGTTCCTGTTTCTTAGGTACTTTTAGACCAAGTCATGTGTTATTTTCCTATTTATAGTTATGTTTTATTTTCTTTTATAGTTATTATTTTTTTGTTTTCATTATTTTGTTCGGTCTTATAGTTTATTTCATTTCGTTTAGCTTAGTTATAATTATTTTAGCTGCTTTTATTATTTTGTTTGTTTGTTTTCTTTTATCAAGAAGTAACAGGTAACATTGAACTTTATTGCCATATTCGATTGTGTTCACCTGGTTTGTGTTTGCCGAGATCGAGGTATTATCGTTCCTTCTTTACGTACTTTCCTTTCTTTCGTTTTATTGTTTCATTGGGGACAATGAAAGGTTTAGGTTTGGGGGTATGCACACACATGCACATTATTATGCACTAATTTTTTTAAAAAAATTCAATTCTTGTGCTTAAATAAATGATGTTACCGACGTTTTTGCAATCTCAATTTGATACTTCTTGTTATGTAACTATGATTGTTATAGAATGGTAAACAAAGAAAGATGTGGTTAAACATTTACTGAAGTTATGATATGACGTTTTAGGTCATGTATCGTTTGAATCGTAGTTTTATATCATAGATTTGCACAAAAACCTATGCACTGCATGTAGTCGCTTGAGTACATGTTTGATGTGAACTATAATATGATTCAGATTTCTAGACAACACAAGGTGGAGACTAGAGCCGGTGAGGGTTTGAGCCTGTCTTTTCTTTTTAGAGGGTTATAAATACATTTTGTGTTTGTCGAATTTCATTGAAATAACGCATCTACTTGTTGTTTAGTCTCATTATTCTTGTTTTGGTTGATAGTTAAGTTAAAATATTTGTTACCATGCTAAATAATCTTCCGTTGTAAACATTAAAAAACCATATGACCAGAGGAAATGATGGTAGCCCCTCTTTGTTTACTGCTGACCGATAAATGATAAATTTTCTTAGTTCGCCCTTTGAGCCATTAAAATGCCATTTTTCTTTAATTACCATTATCCTGTTTTTGCTCCAATTTGGCCAACTTGGAGTTCACCCCTGAAAGATTGATCAACTTTTAGTGGTGTTAAGGCGATGTGTGAATGAGAAGAAGAAGAAAATAAGATGATGTTTGGGGTGGTTGCCTTGTTATTTATTGAATATTCGTTTCAAAAGAATAGAGAAAAAAAAAAAAAGAAAAAAAAAGAATAAGGCTGAAAAAAAAAAGAAAAAGAAACAGAAGGAGAAAAAATTGAAAGGAATGAAAAGAAGAGAATGAGAAGATGAAAGTTGTTAGAAGAGATGAATGAAAGAAATCGAACATGCCTTACAATGCCATTCTAAACCTACTTAATGAATCCTTTCTATCCTTTTTTTAGTACCTGAGCCACATTACAACCTTTGAAAAGTCCTATTTGATCCTAGGAAACATGGTTTGGATATGAAAACGATGGGAGGGGGATTAAAACATGGTAATGATTAATTTTTTTTTATTGTTGGCATCCTATCCATGAGACTACTATTCTTTCGTGTCATGCGTCCTTTTCGAGTCATATGTGAGCATTTCTCGTTTTGAAAACATATTTCCTTTACTCACATATTTTAGAAAAATTACACCTGTTTCTGAGTGTTTTATTTTAGAGTGTAATTAACATTGTGAGACTCGTAGTCGAAGCATAGTTAAATGGTTATCCAAAGTATATTCCAAGTTCATGACATACGCGTGTCCATTTGACTACCATACACACGTGCAATTTTATGAGAAACTCTATTGATTTCTACGATGCATGTGCTTATTATTGTTTTTCATGATGTATGTAGACGTTTGATTCCGTTTCTTCTTGTTCGTTATTCTATTTCAAATCATCGTTCTATGATAAGGAGTATTGATTGTTTTGTTTTTCGTTTGAATAAATTTTTTTAAATTTATAAGTTAATAAAGATGGTTGTGGGTGACTTGTTGACGAGAACCCTCACGAGACTTCACTCGTCCGACTGGGGACACCTAGGGGTTTAAAAGGCTTGTTGCATATGCTAAATGCAATCGTCATCCATGCGAAAATGGAGTAGTATTTGTAGTAGTAGTTTTATTCTTCTGTTTTAGTTTTACTCGAGGACTAGCAAAATGTGGTTGGGGGTGTGATCGGGAGAGAACAGATCCTAATTATATGCCTTAACTTACGTTTGTTAGTACCTTTTTATCTTTCTTTTGTATATTTTTACTTCGTTTTCTATTTTCTGACAGGTTTTGGAAGAAATCAAGTATACCAGGTTAAACAGGGTGAAAAAGCAGAGTAAAAGAAGCAAGAAAATCCACTTCGCTCGCGCAGCCCGCTCGCGAGGAAGTCCAGGAAATCGCTCGCGCGAGGTCCCCATATCGCGCTCGTGCGGCCCGCTCGCGCGACCTATGCAAAAATGGAACTTGCGTATTTCAATATACTCATGATTCCTACATGAACGAAACTGCCTAATTGCGTCCAGATTGTAAAATATAGCAGTTTTAGTACGTTTCGGGTTAGAAAAGCTTCCAAAACATGCCTAAAATCTTTATATACCCTATTTTACGTCAATTTGGGGGTTGGCAATTGTTAGACACACAATATACAACCATACTTTCAGCCATTGAAGAGAGGAAAGAAAGGAGAAGAAGAAAAAGACCAAGGATTCCCATGGCCTCCTTCATCAACCTCTTGCCATCTATCAATTCTATGGACAACTAGACTCTAAATCTAGGGTTTCAATGAAACTCTAGCCAAGTAATAGGGTGTATTTTATGTTTTTATTTTAGTTTTATTATGTATGGATGACAGTAACATGTTCCTAGGATTTTTATAAATAAATCGTACTTCTATTGATTAAATCATTACTTTCAAAGTTTATTCTTGTCTTAGATCTATTTTGACTGTGATGTGCTCAATAATCTATGTTTGCTGTGCTTGTTTAGATTATTTACATGTAATGGTGCTTAAATTGAATTGTGCTATCAAGTATCCGAATAGTCCATGCCTAGATTAGACGGACTATACCACAACCCTAGTTAAGTGTGGGATAATTCGTGCTAACCGAAGATGGATTATGTTAGTGCTTGAACCATAGCTATTTTCTTGACGGAGGAATTGGGCTTGTAGCTACAATTCCCCATTATCATCCAACTTAATAAGCTAATTGAATGCATAAATACCCTTATTATGAAGTTAGTGGTGGATTTGTAATCCTAGGTTCCCTTTAAATATCTTTAAAACAACTTTAATTACTTTCATAGTTTAGATTTATTTTATTGTTATTAGTTTAATTAAAATTCAAATCCAATTCCGTTTTCTTAATTAATTAAATTTAGGTTTTAAAATTAAAGTGTTTGAGTATTTCAATCTCTGTGGGTTCGACCTTTACTTTCACTACTACAAATCTTTAGAAAAGTAAAGTATACTTTTTATATCTTGATATTGACAACATCTATAATTAATATAATTTTCTACATTTTAAAATAGTCCTTAGGTATTTATTACCAAATTATTATCCTTTAAAACTAGGGGATAATTAAAATTCAGTCTACTTTATGTATAATATTTAAAAGTCAGTGAAGTACTTTATTGAAAATAAAAGGAAGTTTATATAAAGTTACTAAATTAGAAATGTATCAATTTTTTGTCCAAAATGCCTAAAATACCCCTCCCTTTGGTCTTTCTCTCTCACCTTCCACCACCACCACCACCACCGGCGGCCACCTCCACCAACCGCCGCCACCACCACCACTGCCACCACCAGCCGCCGCCGCCACCACCACCACCACCTCTCTATTTTTTTTTTCTTTTTTTTTTCTCTCTCTCTATACATATATATATACATGAGTATATATATATCTAAGATATGGCCACCATCACCCCTACCTCTCTCTATCTGTTATCTCTCTTCTTACCACCACCACCGCCACCACAAGACACCTCCCTCATCCACCACCGCCATTGCAAGAAAAGAGAGAGAGAGAGCGAGAGAGAGAGAGAGAGAGAGAGAGAGAGAGAGATAGAGAAAGAGTTAAAGTTTTTGGAGCAACTGTCAAAATCGAAGGAGCAACTCACCAAGTGTAAGAAGCAACTCACCAAATGTATCGGGAGCAATCCACCAAATGTGAGGAGCAACTCACCAAACGTATCGGGAGCAACCCACCAAACATATCAGGAGCAACTCACCAAATATATTGGGAGCAACTCACCAAACGTGTTGCTCCTTACCACCACCGATCACCGCCACCACCACCACCACCACCACCACCACCGACAGCCGCCATCACAACCGGACCACCACCACCACTACCCCAACTTATTTATCTCTTCTCTATCTTTGATCTCATCTCTCTCTTCTCACAACCACCTCCACCACCACCACCACCACCACCACCACCACCAAACCCCAACCTCTCTATATCTCTCATCTCTCTTTTCACCACCACCGTCACCACGGACCATCTTTCTCATCCACCATCGCCATTGCAGAAAAGGAAAAAAAAAGTTGTAGGTTGGAACAACTGTCCAAACAGAAGAAGCAACCCACCAAACGTATCGGGAGCAACTCACTAAACGTAAGGAGCAACACGTTTGGTGATTTGCTCATTCCGCTTGGTGAGTTGCTCCTGATACGCTTGGTGAGTTGCTGGCCGTTTGGACAGTTGCTCCAAAACCAGCAATTTCTTTTTTTTTTTTTTTCAGTGGCGGTGGTAGATGAAAGAGGTGACCCGTGATGGTGGTGGTGGTGGTGAGAACAGAGATAAGAGATATAGAGAGCTTGGGGTGGTGGTGGCCATATATTAGATATGTATATATACCCATGTATATATATATATATAGAAAGAGAGAGAGAGAAGAGGGGTTGGGGTTTGAGTTTGGGTTTGGGTTTGGGTTGGTGGTGGTGGTGGTGGTGGTGGAGGAGGCTGTGTGTGTGTGTGAGAGAGAGAGAGAGAGAGAGGGAGAGAGAGAAGAGTTAGAGAGGTTGGGGTTGGGGTGGGGGTGGGGGTGGTGGTGGCCCTTTGGTGGCGGCGGTGGCCAGTGGTGGTGGTGGTGGTGGTTGTGGTGGCAGCGGCTGCCGGTGGTGGTGGTGGTTGTGGTGGTGGTGGCCAGTGGTGGTGGTGGTTGTGGTGGCTGTTGCCGGTGGTGGAGGAGAGAGAGAAGAGACAAGGAGGGGTATTTTAGATATTTTACATTAAAGTTGATGTATTTTTAATTTACAAAAAGTAGTTGACTAACTTTTAAATACTCTACATAAAATAGACTGAATTTTAATTATCCCTAAAACAAATTCTTATTATTTATTTAGAATTAAAAAAATAATAATTATATTATATACATATCTAATATTAAATTCTGGAATGTTTTATTAATAACATTTCAGGATTAATGATATTATTTAAAAACCATTTTTAAACATTTAACAATTACTAGTACCTTTTTATTTTAATCAAATAAACATTTATTATTTATTTGAACCCAATAAATAGTGAGTATCATAATAAAAATAATAATTATAATTTTTAGAATATAAGAAATATTATAAAGGAATATTTTAGAATATTTAAAAGTTTAATAAATGATATTTAAACTATGTTAATATTAATAAAATCCAATTAACTAATAAAATCAATTAATGACTTAAAGCCTAAGGCATAGTTTGGCAAACGAAATTCGCAACACACTAAAATCGAGCCAAAATCAGATTTCCCAAATGAGGCCCAAGCCCCAAGTCTTCTTCTTCCCATAACACATGGACTGTGCGTGTTTATATATATATATGTATATATATAAATAAAATACACGATTATATATACATATTGTATACAAATATTCAAACACTCGTAACTCATTCATTTCTCAATGAAAATGGACAAACTTTAAGTCGAAATCGAGTGCCTTGATGAGCCCGATCCAACAATATAGGTCTTGAAGCCTAACTCTCAATGGTTTGCGTGTACAGGGGCAAAAAAGATTCGACCAAAAAGAGATCATCGGTTCGTTGGTCATCCAAACACGACCTAAGCTTCGAGCAAGGGTGCACCTGGACGTGTGTGTGTCCAGAAAGTACAAAGGTGAGTGTGCGGCTTTACCTGTCTTAGTGCGGTCTCTATTCGACTCAGTCTCTCGGGTATGGTCTCTCTCTCTAGCTTCCTCTCTCTCTCTCCTCTTCTCCTTTTCCCTATGTTGTGTATTATCTGAGTGTGTGTCTTTGTATCAGGTTTATGTGTATGGGAGAGGCAGGAAGGGGGTGGTGGTAGTGTGTGAGGATGAGGGTGGAGTTGGGTTTTGCTTTCTTTTTTTTCTCTCTCTCTCTCTCACTCACTCTCACTCTAACTCTCGGGTCTCTCTCTCTCTCTCTCTTCTATCTTTCTAACTGTCTCTCTTTCTTCCAGGTTCTCTTTCGGTTCTCTCTCAATCTATCTATATATTAAAACACCCATGCATAACATGTAATATATATACACACAGTACATACATATAATATGTACAGTATGTACATACATATATATATACAAAACATGTATGAGCGTGTGCTTAGGGTGGTATGTCGCAGTGATGTTGAGTGAGGGGATGTGAGAGGGATTTGATTTGAGTGGGGAGTAGGAGATGAGCCAGCGGTTAGGGGAGAGGGTGAATGACTGGTGGGTTGAGGGTGATTCAGGGAAATATCTGGTGGGGTGGTGAGTGTTTTGAGGGAGAAAGTCCACTAGGTACATATATAGGGCGATGTTTGGGTAGTTTTGGTTGTATTGATGCCAACATTTGGTAAGATAAACTAGAACTGTTTAAGGAGAGAGAGAGAGAGAGAGAGAGAGAGAGAGAGAGAGAGAGAGAGAGACTGGTTTTTTGCATGTGGTTCGGCCCTGTTAATGAAGGAACCTACGTCTGCTTGTGTGTCTGAGCCCATTCACTATACTGTAAAAAGTCGGGGACTTTTGGGGAACCAACAATAGTTTGGAGCTGCCATAGGTCGGCTAGGCGTGATGATGACTGCTATAGAGGTACTATGTAGACTAAGAGTTGATCCCTTCTATGGGGGTGAGTGGTCTCTTTTATAGATGCAAGGAAACTAATTAGTTTAGGTAATACAATCCAATTAGGATGTGATTGACACAAATCAAGTGGGTTTCCTAATTGTATTAGGAAACAATTTGCACTTTCCATTAGTCTTCTAACTTGAGTAAGAAATTGTGTGGAATATTCTGGATCATGCCTCAGGGCTTGGGTAAGTTGTCCCTACAACGGGCCATGCTTGTACTGTCTTCTCGACCTATTGGTCGGGGCTCGGCCATATGCCACTCGGGAAGTCTTAGGTAGTCTGGACTGCTCGGTTATGTCGTATAGCCAATTTCGGGCATAGCAGTTGCCCCCCATTTCCAAGGTTAGCTATGCTATGTCGGGGCAAGTTTGGAAATCTGTTGATGATTGCCTTGGAAAGCTGGCTTGAAGCTTCTGAGTCTTGTGAGTTCTCGGGAACTGGCTAAGAGCCTAGTTCGTAATCTTTAAGTGCTCAAGAATTGGCCAAGAGTTGAGACTTAGCCTAATTCGGAGTCTTTTATTTGAAGTTAAGCTTCTAGGATGGTTATCTTCTACCCGTAAACCTTCGTCAAGGTTGTGGGCAAAAGAATTTGACCATGTTGGAAAATCCGAGCTAAAGCGTGTTGATTTAGGGTCCTTTTTGTGCTAGATTCCCAGGATCATTATCTTCCACCCAGCAAAGCCTTTGTCAAGATTGTTGGGAGAAGAGTTGGACCATGTTGGTAGAATCGACCTAAAGCGTGTTACTTTAGGGTCCTTTTTGTACTAGCTCCCCAGGATGGTTATCTTCTACCCAGTAAGCCTTGGTCAAGTGTAGCACCCCGATTTTATAACAACACAAAATCGGAACACTACCTCACAAAAACAAAATAAACTACAAGCTTAAACGGTAATTATCCAACTAAAACCAAAATAGACATAACCGAAATCAAGATAAATTTAAACCGAAATACAAATGATACTAACTTTCAAATATCAATTTCTAAAATAATTGACACCAGCATCAAACATTCCAAAGGTACAAAATGTCACTAAACTCTAAGGTCTAGAACTCCAAGCTTACTAATCTCAACATGATCCAAGCCACTACTGGATTCAACGAACATAACCAGAAAACATTCTCCGGCAACGTTCATAAATTGAACGCACCCAAGATGCATAAAGACATCTGGGTCAGTATAAACTGGTATGAATAAAATATGAGACCCAAAATAATCCATGAACAAACAAAAAGAAACCAAAATAATATGCCATGACAAGACGTGAGTACCTCTGCTGAAATAGACCAATTCTAAGCCCTTAACTACGTTTTTAGTAAAAACTCAAACATGCCAACTATCCAAAATTAAGTTTTACCTGTCCATACCACTCTTTCATAATTTTCTGAGGTCGTTAACTATTTTTAATACGCTCTAAACAAAAAGAGGTTCTGAACTTCTACAATAATAACGTGATAAGACACAAGACTTTAGTTTCACCCACAAGGTCCGAACCAAAGGATGACAGTTTAGTTTCTCATGCTCATACTAAATATCAACTCTACTTACCTTACGTAGGGGAGGTCTAACCTGCACAAAAGTGTTAGTGGACCCATCCTCCTGCAATCAAAGAAATTAATATAAAATAATATTTTAAATGCTAAACCTGAACAGACTAAAAGTCCTTCCATATGACTCTGTCTCGAACAACCCAAAACATAAAATAACTCTACCATATCATTTATAAATATGTAGAAGACTTAAGAATTAAAGATATTCTCATTCCTAAGACCAAACATGCGAAAAAGAAAAACTGCACATTTTGTCCACTCGACCACCTCACTGTAAAGTTCAATTTTGAAGCTCTAACGATTTTTTTGGAAAAATATAAAACACGAAAAATGTCCATAATGAAATTCCTCTTTAAGATGTCAAATGCCTCAATTTTATCAATTCATTTACTATTTTTTAAAGAATATAAAACCCTACTGCCTGTGTGGGAGATATTATTCGTATATCTACAAATAAGTATTTAAATGCAATAAATGACCTCAATTATAATAATATCAAATAAAGAAAATGTCCGGAATAGTACTTTACATTAAATCATCATAGTCTAACATATTCGTACATATCAAACAACAGATTCAACAATACGAAATATCGTGACAAGACATAAATTCCATCACCTCTTCAAACAAGAGACTTCAGCAGTTAGTTTCTCATTCACAATCAACATATAAGCAAACCATTATCATATCTGTGAACAACAAAAACACTGTACAATATCGTCATAAGATATAAGTTCCATCATCCCTTCCAACAAGAGACTCAGGCAGTTAGTTTCTTATTCACGATTTTCAAAGCATATAAATATAACTTTGTAGTAGGCTACCCTGCAAAAGTGTGAATGTGGCCTCTCACCCTATTCCAGGAAAACATGTTAGAACATTACACCATAAAAGCGCATACAATTTTTAGTTTGTACCAAATCCACACTTACTACCACAATTGCACCTCACATCGTGTCAAAACCTACATACCCATAGGCCCCTCTCATACCCTAGCCACTTCTCCGGGTTTGACACTTATTCCAATCGGGCGTATCGAGTATCAAGTGTGCCACAATCTCGAATAGCTACGACGCATGAGAAAAATAATAATAAGCCACTATTCGGCTCAAATGCGCGTAAGATCCAACGTCACATATTGGGACTGGATAAAACAAAAAGGGCATCAACCAAACCCATTCCTCATGGTAGACACGTCTGATTGGACATGAGTACCACTTGCCGCAAGACATAAAGGTTAGGTTCTCTGTAAGCAGAGGATTCAAATAAAAACAAAAGGATTGTGGTGGTGGCTTTGGATTTTCCCTTTAGATTCATTTCATAACATAACTGAAACAACAATCAGATGAATGTATCCATATCACATATTCATACCAAGTTCATATCCATCACTCAATAAATCAAGTAATGTAAATTCCATATACAATATGAACAGATTCATAACTCTTCACCATATGAGATTTCCACGTGGACTAACATTATCCATATCACATATTCACTGACATTCCATATCTATCATTTAGATAAATCAAATATTGTCAATTTTATAAACAACATCAAATTCTCAAGTCTCTACCATAGGAGAGTAATACATCAATTATAAAATCCGTATTGAATCTCCAATGATTCATATTCCTCAATATATGAGAATAAAACCCAAATTTTCAACTAGCCAGTGAAACGTTTAAACCACAATTTACATATTCCAATTATTAACTAGAGTGAGACTCTTACTCATAGTTCCATATAAAATTCTTAGCCATACGTGATTAACACAGCAATTATTATTGCACAAAATACAACTTTACTCACATTAACCATCATCACATATTATGATATGATTTTACTCACATTTCATAATAGTGAATCAAAAGATTTTTAATTCTCAGCCTATGAGAATAATTACCATAACTGGCATCTATTAAGGGTACATGATATACTCACCTTCATATATTAACAGAAAAAAGTTTGTTATTGGAAAAATAGACAAGTTGCGATTCTTACAATTCATGCTAATAAAATAGAAACTTAAAAACATGTTCGCAATGAAAAAAAGGCAAGACAATGATTCATGCTCTTACAAGGGCATTTTTGTAATTTCAGATATGGTGTATTCTAAACTCAAAATAATGGTCCTCACAACATTCTAAGACTACAAGTCCTGACGGCATATTTCTAGGAATTACAAATAATTAACTACGAGTTATAGAAGTTAACAATAAAAGTAAAAAGTGGACCATAATTTAACAAATATACGCAAATATAAATTTGTACATGAAACTATTTTTAATAGGTTCAAAGTGCCACAAGAATATTTATGTATTTTTTCCAAATTTTAGAAACAGCTGAGACAATTAAATAATGAAATTTTCAATTCAATCAACTACTAAATAGTGATTTGACTAATAATCCACAATGATTTGTAACTCAACTACCACATTATAAATTGTGTTCATAAATACTGAAATATCACATAAATAATTTGACACGTCTTTGTAATTTTATGGAACCAAAACAAAATATCCTACTATTTTTGCAATGGAAATTATGCCACACTAATTGAAATAAATAGCTACAATTATTAATTATTAATGAAAAGTTACAAAAAAACATAGGAATGATTTATAACGATTTTGCAAAGTTGTAGAATGACTAAAATATCCTTTTTAAAAGTTTTGGGGTAACTATGTAATTATACTAAAATATAGGAATTTTATGAAAAATCAAAAAACTCTAAAATAAATATTTCAGACTGTAATAAACAGAATTTCAAGTAACATGCTCAAAACAGTGACCAAATCCGATGTCGGTAGACCTCTATACGTCCGTTTAAAGTTTTGGGGGTGTAAATGGAATTTTTGAAAATAAAAATCTGGGCAGAATGCACTGTTTGGACAGCCTACTATATCCAACTTCGAAAGGTCATCACTCTCTCATTTCTTAACCTTCTTTTAAGTAATTCAAGAGTCGATCTTGTGTGAAATTTTGCATAGAATCCAAATCAAGAGTCGGTTTTACCATATTCAAATCACAGAATGTGAAATTACCAATATACCCTTTAAGCAAGAAAATCAAAAGCTATTTTTAAGGGTAGTTGTATAGGTATTTTAGGAGTCTACTTTTAAAATTTAAGATCTGATAAAGGTTGGAGTGAAGAGAAATCTAATTTTTAGTATTCTAGAGCAAACTGAACCATGATAATGAGTTTTTCTAAACCTAATTCAATTAATCAATTAACAACTTCAAAACTCATAAAATAGAAATAAAACAATATAGAATATAATGAAACACTATACAAAACAATGGGTATGATTTATTCTCCAAACCAAGAGAAAGAAAATAGAATTTTTGGAGTTTAAAGTGCTTGAAAGCCCCAATCATCATTCTCCTTCTTCCCTTCTCCACATTCTTCTCCTTCTTGACCTTCTTCTTCTTCTCATTCTTGGATGTAGATTATATGTGTGTGGAATGTAAGTAGGGAGAAAGAGAGGTGGCTATGGTTAGATTAGGTTTAAGAAACTAAAAACACCAAAATAAATACTAGTTCCCGTTTTTTAGTTTTAGGCCTCACAAAAAGGTTTCATATGGTCCCGAAACACATTCCCAACTGCTTAAATCATTAGCCCAATGGGTATACATGACCCGGGTACTTAATTTCAATGTTAATTATATCTTTAAATACATATAGGGCCTTATAGACACCCCGATTTTGAACAAACGTCAAATCTAAGGATTGGTTACCTCTCAAAGATCGATGATGACGATGACCGTGACGGTCGAAGACTTTCCAAGAAATTCAAAATCTTCAAGATGTTCTTCAAGTTAAAATTGAAAAATTAAAAATAAAAAAGGAGAGGATTTGGGCGTTCGGGGAGAAACTCGAATAATGAAGAACGTGTGAGAAACCCTGTCTGGTAACTTTTTTTTTAAAAAAAGGGGATAAAAAAAAAAAAAAAAAGGGTTTCTTTGGAAGAAAATAAGATGACAAAATAAATGAAAAAAAAAGAGATTTTGAAAAAGGAGAAAATACAAAAAAAGAAAATAGTATATTTAAGTATATACCATGCACATGGGGGATCTTAGTACAAATATAGATATATATAGATTAAAAATTTTAGTTCACATCAACATACCTTTTGAAAATTTAAAAAGAAGGGCAAAATTCAGTTAACCACGGCACCCGGAAAACCCGGCAGCACTCACTGAGTGCCGCGCCGGCACTCACGGGTTGCCGCCCGGCACTCAGTGAATGCCGCCGGAAACCGTCGAGTGCCGCTGGCTGTAACAAACTGTTTTTCTCACATGTTCTAGAAGAAATCTTTGCACATGGGTCTCCACCCGAATTTACCCATTTATCCTTGAGGTAATGGCCTATATAAACAGATCTTCATCTTCATTTTGAGGGGACTTGAAGCTTTTGAATCATTATATACATATACAAGAGATATACTTGAGTTTAGAGAGAGAATTATATAGAGAATTGAGAAGAAGAGAAGAATTTCTTGAAGAATTTGAAGAGTTTTTTAGAAGAATTTGAAGATCTTGGAAGAACTTCACAAGAAATTGAAGAATTCTTTGAGGTCATAGAGGTAACCTCTTAATCCTTGGTAGGGTTAGGCTAATTCAATCACAAGTTCTTAGATCTAGGAATTTTACACATTTTCAAAACCTCTCTTCTTACCCCATTTCATCACACACCACCAAGAACTTTTGATTGAATCTCATAACACTTCATTAATTTGGATTCAATTGATGCCTTGGATTTGAGATAAGTTCAATTTTGAAGAATTTATGTTCCTAAATAAAACTTTGATTTCCTTTTTTTCTATTTCATTAATAAGGTTCATGAGATCTTCCATATCTCATTGAATCTCTTTGAATTTAATTCCTTATTCTCCTATAACCTTGTGATTCATATGGAGTTTAAGGTTGATCATGACCATAATCTACATATAATCGGTGAGATTCAGGTCCTAACCCATGACTTGGGCCTCCTTATTATGAATCTTATGGAATTCATATTATATTCTATGGAGATTAGAGAGGATTTGTTTTCTTTTAGTCTCCAATGACCACCAAGTGGTAGGAGTAATGTTTTGAACTCAAGATTTGGTCCATAAGTTTGAGTTCATTGTTTTGGATCTTGTGAAGTTTATTTCATACTTCATCAAAAATCCATGAGTCTAAAGATGTCCTTAGTCTCCAATGACCATCAAATGGTAGGAGAAGTAGTTTAGTTTAAGTCCATCTCTATGGCTTAGACTAATTTCTTCCTCGGGTTTTGAGAAGTTCTCAATACTTCATCTAAAACCTATATGTATAGATGTCCTTAGTCTCCAATGACCATCAAATGGTAGGAGAAAATGGTTTAGGTTAAGTCCAACTTCATGATGTAATAGTTGGGGTTAACAAACAAAGTTAAACTAGCAAAACGAAAACAGTGATTTCACAAACTGCTTTCGATCAAAGATTTTTAGTTCAAAATCTAACCGTTGAAATCAAGTGAAACCAACAGGAAAGTGTCCATAACACAGTAATCTACCACTGTAATTTTTGTTTAAGGTGGTTTTATGTTTAGAGGGGTTTGATCATGGGTTTTGTGGGTCAACCACAATCTGTCCAGAGTTTCAGAATAGTTTCAGAACAGTAAAACGTTTTTGAAATTAATAAATCAGAGCTTTAATAAGGTGTTTGTGACTCAAAATAATTTTTTCTAAGTAGATTAATGAGTTAGGATTGTACCCTAAAAAGAATGAAGCATTTCGGATTATTTTACTATTTTTAAAAAAACATACAAGATCTCTGGACAGAGAGTTGTAAAATCCTGAGTGAGGTCTAGTAGTTTTCGTATTCCCGGAGATCTAACCGTTGAAACCTCGATTTTCTTTTTGGGTTAGAAACTAGACGCACAGAGGCATAACATATCCAAAAATCATTAAGATCTAACCGTTGGAAGTATTTAATTCCTATTTCTGAACATCTGGTCTGCTCTCTGTAATTCATAATAAACTGCTACTGTTTTTGTCTAATCTTATTTATTTCAACTCAAATGGTTCCCTAATGTCTTGTGACCCAAATCATGTTTTGAATAATGATAATTTAGTTTAAATCCAGAGGCTAAGTGATCCAAATTAGCGAATAAATTCATGTCTCATTCTTGTTCATAATCATTCATTCATTCATATACATTGATGGTTACAATTAGAACTAGTTCTTGGATAAAGTTGGACCTAGTTGAAAAGTTGGACTTAGTTGAATCTAATTGAATATTGGCTTAGGATTAACTACTCTTTGGTATTATATCTTGTCTAAGGCATGTATACTAACCTTTTTCTTGTAGCACATTTGAGGTACAACTTATCATCCCTTCTCTAGTTTAATTCATTCCTTTGGTTTTAAATTGATTTTCAACTCCATGTGCGACACCTTAGACTAGGTCTTGCCTTATGTGTTTATATGTGATAGAGACCTTTTCTTAGGATTTCTATTCTCGCATGCATTGCACGTTTAATATTCGCGGCTGGATCCCGGGTATGTTCTCTAGTTCTCTATTGCATATCATGTTGCGTGCTACTTGAATTACGTGGCTTATGAATGATATTTTGTTGTTAGTAATTTTGCACCCTTTTCAACATGCTTGTGTAATGTATTATTTATATATATGTATTAGTTGAGGGTACACTTAGATTATTAATTCGATTAATAGGATGATGAGTAGAGGCCTATCACGAGATAGGATGAAAGGGGGTGTTTTAGTCCGCCGGGCTCCTTCCCCTTTCATTCCATAATCCCCGGACCCAGATTATCTTTGGTTTCGCAAAAAGATCAGTTTCCTTTCAAAATGGTTTCTTAATTTTCCTTAAAAAAAAAATTAAGTGGCGACTCTCTGAATTTGAAAATTATTTGAAAAGTGGGCCCAAATGCCGGCATATCCACAATCTGGCGACTCTGCTGGGGATCGAACCCAGAATCTCTGGTTTCGCAGACCAGAATTTCTGATTTTGGGTTCATTCGAGGATTAGACTTGAAAGCATCCTTTAATCGAATTAGTTAATTTTTGTGTGCCCGTTGCATTGCACTTGCATGTCTCGCCAGTCGATTGCACGGAACTATGACCTTGGAGGCTCGGGGCTACCCGGTCGGTCAAGCCATCATGGGGCCGTGTGATCACCCTTGATCTCGTACCATGTTTTGGTATATGAAGCATCCTATCGGGGGTGTGTCAAGGGTCCCTTATTTGACCAAAACCCGGCCTATGCATGATAGCTTCTATAGAACCTTTCAATCTAGGAAATCAACTCTTGAATTAAGATTATATGCTAGGAAGTTTTGTATGCCCGGAAGGGATTACTTGAGATGATGACGATACTTGCTTGATGAGAGATGTATAATCTTTTAATCACCTTTTAGCAATTTCTCCTTATGTTCCACGACATTTGGAGAAAATGACGAACCTTGACTATAAGATTATACTCCTTGTATCATGTTAGCTAAGCATCATTGACCTTGTATGCATCCAAATTCATGAAAAGTGCGGTGATTATCCAAACATGTGATCCTTCTACCGAAGGAATTTTAAATCCATATTTGAAAGAAGATAGGTTTCTGACTTCTTCATTCCAAAGTATTTAGTCACTCTTTTAAAATCTTTGGGATTCGCCTTTTGATTAAAAAATCCCAAGTCAACCCCTTTGTTGAGGTATATTCTCGCATTCTCTTTCTTGAAGGAAAAATCCAAAAAAAAAAAAATCTTGGGAATTGTTTTTTTAGAAGAAATTTTTTTTTTAAAAAAAAAAAATCAAAAAAATCAAATCAAATAAACCTAATCATCGTTTATATCTTCATTTTCGAAAAAAAAAGATTCAAAATTCGCAAAAATTATTTTGAAAGACTTCATCTTCCAAAAAAATGGTTTTCAAATGAGTTTTATTTCAACTCAATCATCTTTTGCGAAAGAAAAATGATTTCACTTTCAAAGGAACATTCGAGATTCTTGAGAATTTGAAAGATCCCATCATGCTTTTCAGAAAAAAAGAAAAAAAAATTCCGACCTTTGAGAGGGGTAATGAGGATCATAAGTAAAAGGAGAAATTAGCACACTTGACATGGAGGAAGATTTTATATGCTTACGTGCTAGGGTTAGGATTTGCTTCTATTTTGGCATATAGAATATGCACACACACACACATGTATTGCATCCGTGTGGCATATGAATCATTCATGAAAGCATATAACAAAATCAATAATAAAAGTAAAAGATAAATAGAATAATGGTGAAAAGGGAGAAAAGTTGTTAAAATAATGAAAAAATATGATTGTAGGTAAAAGATAGAATCAACTACGAGCACAGTCTGGTACAGAGATTCTACTGCAAGGCTAGTGAGAAAAGAGATGGCACAAGAGGCAAACGCAAGGAAAATAGCGGAGTTGAGAGCAGTAATGGAACAACAGGCGGGCCAAATGACTAGAATGATGACCATGATAGAAGCACTAGCACGACAACCGCCAATTAATGATCCTCCTCACAGGGATGAAGATTGGTTTGATGAAACAGAAGGGGTTGAAGCGCCGAGAGCAGAAAAGGAGAAACTAGAAAAGGAAAGGGCTGAGAAAGATAAGATGATTACTGAGAAAATGGAGAAATTGGAAAGAGTGGTCCGTAAGGCCCATGGGGTTGATACCTACTTGTTGGAATTGGAAGGATTATATGAAGGGGTCTGTGAAATATTACTTGCAGGGTTCAAAATGCCCGTGTTTGATAAATTTGATGGAACGGGGAACCCTCATAGCCACATCAGAATGTGTATAGGGGCGTTTCAGCCAAGTGGCTTGAGCACAACCATAATGGTTGTCTTGTTTCAGCAGACGTTAACTGGGGCTTCTTTGTCTTGGTACCTCACTCTGGAGCCGGGGAAAACCAGAAATTGGGAAGAAGTGGTCAAAGCATTCGTAGCCCAATATGAATACAATCAGGATTTGGATGTTACTATCAGGGATTTAGAGACTACCCGACAGGGGAACAAAGAATTTTTTGCTGAATTTCTGAGCCGATGGAGGGGAAAGGCTGCTAAGATGGTACAAAGGCCGACTGAAAAGGAGCAAATCCGAATGCTGATGAAGAACCTCCAACCCGTCTATCAAGAGAAGATGAGGTTCCAATCCCTCAACACCTTTACCGAAGTGTTTGATGTAGGGACCAGAATCGAAGATGCGATACAGGAAGGGTTAATCAAAAGAGAAGAGCCAACAAACAGGTACAGACGTCCGAATTATGGAGCAGGAGGAGGACATTCAGGAGGTCATTCAGGACCTACAGATGTGAACGCACTGAGTGAACCCGAGAAGAAGTTCGATATAGCCAGAAGTTACCCAAAGAGGGGAGGGGATAAGCCTTTAAGGAGGTTTTCGGAGTTGGGAGTATCCTTATCCACGGCTCTTGATAGGCTACTGGAAAAAGGACATCTTTTCCTACTAGAGCCGCGACCAAGACCAAATCCACCACCTCCAAATTTCAAATCTGATCTATATTGCAAATTCCATCAAGAGCAGGGGCACTCAACTGATCGGTGTTTAAGATTAAGACATGAGATCCAAGATTTGATTGACAAGAAAGTAATATCTGAATCATCCACCAACCCGCCAAACGTGACTAGAAATCCGCTACTAGATCATCATGCCGTGCCACCACCCAGAATTTACTACTTGGGGAATGAGGGGAGCTCTTTTGATCCATCAGCATTGATCACTAAGTTGGGAAGTCCGAGAAAAGCTTATCAGATGTTGGAGGATTCACAAATCTGCACTCTAAAAGGGCTGGTAGATAAAGGCAAAGGAAAAGAAATAGAAGGGGCTGTTGACGCAGATTGGTGGGCACCTGAAGCTGACAATTCACTTTGGTACAAAGGAGACGATATTCAGGATCACAAAAAAGTTAAGGAGGACCTTTGGTATGAAAGCGAGGAGGAAGGTTTGAAAGTTGCTGAAACACAGGATGGACTTTGGGTCAAAGAAGGAATTAGTCACCTCACACGACCCGGAAGGCATTTTACGCCACACGAACTTGAGGAAGATCACCCGGGGCACGAAGTGAATAAAGGGAAAGGGAAACTAAATGAGGAGGAAGAAGAGGACAGAGTTTTAAGACAGATGAAGAAGACACAGGCAAATATCACTATTTGGGGGTTGCTAATCGCTTCCAAGCATCATAGACAAGCAGTCCTCGATGCTCTCAATCAATCGGATGTCTCCATCGATGTTACCCCAGAAGATCTCGTAGGCATAATCAACAGAAGTCCAACTCTCGCTATTTCTTTCTCCGAAGCTGACTTACCTCCTGGGGGACCTGTTTACAATAAGCCGTTGCACGTTATCGTGGAGTGCCTAGGAAATTCCCTACCTGCTTGCCTTGTTGACAACGGGTCTGCATTAAATGTATGCCCTTTTCGGATAGCTAAAAGGATAGGGCTCGATGAATCCACATTTATACCATCGGAACAAAAAGTGAGGGCTTATGATAATACTCTACGGGCAGTTATGGGGATCATCTTTCTAAATCTCTCTGTTGGGACCGGTGAAAGGGAAACAGAATTCCAAATCATTGACATTCCTGCATCATTTAACCTGCTTCTGGGAAGGCCGTGGCTTGACAGTTTGGGTGCCATTCCATCAACCATCCATCAGAAAGTTAAGTACATTTGGAACAATAAGGTATGCGATCTTCTGGGGGATAGCTGGATAAATGTATCTGGGGCCTCATCAAGTGCTCCGATCTTAGAAGTATAGATACAAGAGGGTGAAGCAAGATTGGGTGGGTTTGAGTTCATTAACGTCATAGAAGAGGGGAAGCCGAAGGAGTTTTTACCACTGTATTTTGATCAATATGCCAGTCCGTTGGTGGCCGGGATCATGAGAAAAATGGGGTTCTTCCCAGGGATGGGCTTAGGAAAGAAACACTAAGGATTGTCAGAATTCCCAAATATCGTTACACAAACCCACACGCACGGGCTAGGGTACTCTCCAAGCAATGAAGAGTTGAAGAAGAAGAAGAAAGCAATTGATGCACCGCTGGAACCGTACTTGAAAACTCTTAATGGGTATTTCGTCAAGTAAGGAGAAGATTTTCTGTTTTGCGGTTTTCCAGAGCCATGGTTGGACAAAGCAGAGAAGCGTATGAAGCCGGGATTCGAGATTTTCTTTGCGCATGACTTCTCTGATTATGAGGACCCTTATCTTCAACAGCCTGCAAAATCTGCCATTATTCATGACTGGGTGTGTACTCTGGATGGCTCGGCAATGAAGAACCTGCTAGAAGAAGGGTGCGAGGGGATCGAAAAGGGGAGCTCTGCAGAGATTAAGGATGAAGATGGGAAAAGCCGGGATAAAGAAGAAAGCAAAGGGAATAAAGAAAGGGAGAAGCCAGCATATGAAGGGAAACCAGAGGAAGTGAAAATAGAAGAGATCACTTAGGAAGAGGAACAGGAAGATCGCTTCATCGCTGATATAGGAGGGGAAAGCAAGAAAGAATGGGTCTTTGAGTCTAGTAATAAGTATCCCCCTCACCCAGAGTCTGTATTGGCCCAAATGAGGCGTCTTTCCATTTCTATGTCTGTTGTAATTGCTCCGAAAAAAGTTAATGAGAATGTGACTAGTTCTGCTTACTTGACTGTGCATAATAATAACTGTGATGCATGTGATGAATATGATGACATACCTCATGAATTATAAAAATTGATTGAAAAAGAAAATGAACCTGCATGTAAAATCATGGAAGGCACTCTAATCATTAATCTGGGAAATGAAGATAATCCACAAAATGTTTCTATTGGCTCCACACTTAATCATGAGGAAAGCAAAGAATTAATCAATCTATTAAAAGAATTCAAAGATGTCTTTGCATGGTCTTATGATGATATGCCAGGAATTTATCCGGAAATTGTCCAACACCATATTCCCCTTTTCCCAAACTTAAAACCCGTAAAACAAAATTTGAGGCGAATGAGGCCTGAATGGGCGCTTAAAGTGAAAGAGGAGGTTGAAAAGCAACTGAGGGCTGGATTCTTGATTGTCACCGAGTATCCTGAATGGGTTGCCAATATTGTACCGGTTCCTAAAAAGGATGGTCGTGTTAGGGTTTGTGTAGATTTTTGAGATTTGAACAAAGCTAGCCCTAAAGACGATTTCCCTTTACCCCACATCGACGTATTAGTAGATAATACCGCAGGGCATGAACTTCTGTCTTTCATGGATGGGTTTTCAGGGTATAACCAGATCTTGATGGCGCCAAAGGATAGAGAGAAAACAACTTTTATCACACCTTGGGGGACTTACTGTTATAGGGTTATGCCGTTTGGACTTAAGAATGCAGGTGCGACCTACCAAAGAGCTGCCACTACGTTGCTGCATGATATGATTCATAAAGAAGTAGAAGTATATGTGGATGATATGATAGTAAAGTCTAAGGATAGAAGAGGGCATTTGGAGGCATTGAGAAAAATTTTCGAAAGGCTGAGAAAGTTCAGAATGATGCTAAATCCGTAAAAATGCACCTTCGGGGTTACCACTGGGAAATTGCTAGGATTTCTAATCACACAAAGAGGAATTGAGGTAGATCCCACCAAAATCCAAGCCATAACCGAAATGCCTTCACCAAAGAATGAAAAGGAGTTGAGAGGGTTCCTAGGAAGAATACAGTTCATCAGCTGCTTCATATCCAAACTCACCATGATCTGTGATCCATTGTTTAAAATTTTGAGGAAAGGGGAAAAGTTAGAATGGGATGACCAATGCCAAAAAGCCTTCGAAAGAATCAAAACCTACCTTCAAAACCCACCTGTCCTATCACCTCCTAAACCTGGGAAGCCTTTACTGCTATACCTATCCGTAATTGAGAACTCAATGGGGTGCATGCTGGCCCAAGAAGAGGAAGAGGGGCGTGGGGAAAAAGCCATATACTACCTGAGTAAGAGGATGACCGGATATGAGTTGAACTATTCACCTTTGGAGAAAGCTTGTTGGGCCTTGGTATGGTGTACCCGTCGCCTTAGGCATTACATGTTAGCCTTCCCTGTCACCCTAATATCCCGAATGGACCCACTCAAATATCTCTTTGAAAAGCCCGCCCTAACCAGTAGAATATCCCGATGGACCATGATGCTAGCCGAATTCGATATCAGATATGTCACTTCCAAATCTGTCAAAGGGAGAGCTGTCGCCGAGTACTTAGCCGACCTTGCCATAGAATCCGAAGAAAAAGGAGAATGTAGGTTTCCAGATGAGGAAGTAATGGAAGTAAAGGAGAACCTATGGAAAATGCACTTCGATGGAGCAGCCAATCAGATAGGGTACGGGGTCGGAATTATCCTCATATCACCTAGCGGGGCCCCCACCCCATTGGCCGTTAAGCTTAAGTATAATTCAACCAATAACACGGCAGAATACGAAGCCTGTATAATTGGGATGGAAGCAGCCTTGGCTTTGAGAGTGGAAAAGATCGATGTTTTCGGGGACTCTAATCTGATAATATCACAAGTGAGGGGTGACTGGAGAATAAAGCATGAGAAATTGAGACCTTACCATGAATACCTAGAGAGCCCGAAGGTGCAATTCAGAAAAATTTCGTTCTACTACCTTCCCCGTGAGGAGAACCAATTGGCAGATTCTCTAGCAACCTTAGCCTCAATGATCCAGATTCCTGTGGGAGTCTCCATGATTCCTTTGTCCATAGAAGAGAGAACCCGACCTTCGTATGAAACAATCGACGCCATTGAAGAAGAGGAAGAGGTTGAGATACCATGGTATATAGATGTTTGGAACTTTGTTGAGAAAGGAGAATATCCAGGAGGAGCTTCAGAGAAGGATAAGAAAGCAATTCGTAGATTTTCAGCTCAATTTGTAATATATGCGGGAAAGATGTGGAAGAAGTCCTACACTGGTTATAATTTAGAATGTCTATATGGAAGGGAAGCAAGGAAAATGATGGAAGAAGTACATGAAGGAGTCTGCGGGCCCCACATGAACGGACACATGTTGGCCAAAAAGATAATTCGGCAGGGATACTATTGGATGACTTTAGATAAGGATTGCTGTGAGTATGTCAGGAGATGCCATAAATGTCAGGTTCATGCGAACTTAATGCATACCCCACCTTCCCAGCTCTATAGCATGACCGCCCCTTGGCCATTCTCTGTATGGGGTATCGATATCATCGGGGAAGTCATTCCGAAAGCTTCAAACGGGCACCGGTACATAGTTGTGGCAATAGACTATTTTACCAAATGGGTAGAAGCGGCATCATATGCAACTCTGAAGGCAAAAGATGTGGTGAATTTTATACAAAAGAATATAATCTGCAGATACGAGGTGCCAAATGAGCTTATTTCTGACCATGGGAGTCATTTTCAGGGAGAGGTTATTCCGTTCCTAGAGAAGTATTGGATTACCCGCCACCAGTCCTCACCATACAGACCACAAACAAATGGAGCAGTAGAGGCCGCGAACAAAAATGTAAAGGCAATCCTGGGGAAAATGACGGATACATACAGGGATTGGCATGAAAAACTACCTTTCGCTTTGTGGGGATATCGAACTTCCGTGAGAACCTCAACCGGAGCTACGCCATACTCCTTGGTCTACGGGATGGAGGCTATTTTGCCAGTAGAAGTTGAAATACCCTCTTTAACAGTTTTGGCAAAGTGCGAGGTAACCAAACTGGAATGGTTGCGGGGGAGATATGAGGAATTGATGTTATTCGATGAAAAGAGGTTGGCTGCTGTAAACCATACTCGGGGATATCAGAAAAGGATAGCTCGTGCTTTCAACAAAAAGGTTCGCCCAAGGAAGCTTGTTGAGGGCGATCTGGTCCTCAAAGAACTTAAAGCGCCCGTTTATGACCCACGAGGGAAATTCAAACCAAACTGGGTCGGACCATACATTATCAAGACACTTCTCTCCGGAGGAGCTTCCTATATCATGGACCTGGATGGGGTTGAGTTTAAACAACCAATCAACCTCGATCGCCTCAAAAAATATTTTGCTTGAAACCTTGTCTTTCAAAACCTCCAGAGTCGATGAACTACGCTTGACCTGATTCCCGATAGGGAATACGTAGGCAACCCGCTCGGTTCGGTCACAAAATAATAAAAAAAAATGTGTATGTTCTTTCTAGCCTTAACTGAACTATTACGGACCTGATACCCATTTGGGGATAAGTAGGCGGGCTCACAAGGCCCTCGGTCCAAACAAAGCCCAAACAAAGTTAAATGTCCCGAGTTTCGACATACCAAACTATGGGCAAACTTGCGTTGCCCAAGAACCACATCTAAGTTCCGAAACCAGGGGCAAACTTTGTTTCCTAGAACCGATGAACCCAGGAAAAGCCTAAACCCATTTCTGGACCTTCTTGCTATCAAGATATGCATCATGTGGAAACAAGCAAGAATTCATTATATAGAGGGATTAAAACTAAGCAAAACTCATGAAAGAGTAATAAAAGCTGAAAGAGACATTGAGAGGAAAACTGTTCATAACCCAAAGAAATTAAAGAAGTGCTAACTTTGATTCAACATGATTAGGGCATTTTCGGAATACAAAAAAAAAAAAAAAAGAAGAGAGAGAGAGCTTTTCAAAAAAGAAAAAGGAAGAGAAAAAGAAAAGGAAAATGCATCACAGAAAATAAAACACAGCAAAGTTAAGCAGAATTTGTCAAAAATTTTAAATCTTGTTGTTTTCTTCCTTTTCATTTTGTCTATCTAGAAGCTATTCCCTGACTATGGTCTGAACCTCAAGCAAATACTCTACGGTCGGGACAACTGAAGCTGGAGCCCTCCGAAAGGGAGCCGATACCCTATCATGCCAAGCCTCGGCGAATATCCTCACGGTAGAAGGGCGTAGGGCAGAACTCCTCGAGAAATCAGCAGTAATAGCATCAGGGACGTCTTGGAGCAAGCCAAACTGGCGAACTACCCGGCTGGGGATGTAAAAGGTGGTAACTCGCAGACTAGTCAACCAAACCCCCGGGCACCCAGGGAGTCGTACCGCAAAGGAGCAATAAGACCATCGGGGGCATATCCAGCAGATGTCCTCGTAACTCAAGCCTCGAAACCAAGCAAGCCAGCTAGTAACCGTACGGGAAGGGTAACGGACACCCATGTGATCATAGGAAAGCGGTCTCCTGAGGGGAGGGCGAGCGAAGAAGCCTAAGCGCTCGAAGAGCCAAATCTGGAAAACGTGAGGTGACCCCGAAAGCAGCATCGACCCCGCGGTATGAGCATGATCCAAGCCCAGCAAGGTTTCCCCCAGAACGAGCAGAACGACACTCTGCATCTCTTGGAGGCCACATACGATCGGAATCAGGATGTCAGTAGAAGACTGAAATAAGAAGTGGAAAAGCATCGCCAAGGAGAGGGCATTCCGCCTGATAACCTGATATCTCCCATCGTCAAGATCACGAACGGGTGCATAAGTGGAGGAAAGGCGGTCAAAAATCGATGTGTCGATCCTAAACGAAAGAACTGGCAGCACCCCAAGAAATACCAAGAAGGGCCGATAAATCCTAGAGATATCCTGCCTGAACCTGTGGGATAATCAAGTCGGCATAGGGATCGGTGTGGAGGATAGCACTGAACTCCTCAAAGAGAGGACAGACCTCCTCGTGACCAAACCGAAAGACGTGCAGAGAAGGGTCCCAACACATGATAGCTACTCGAAGTAAGCCCTCGTCTAGAGCCATATGGCAAAATGCGAAAAGATCCGTCAGTCTGTGAGACTCAAAGTTGAGTCGGTCGATGCCGGAAAGAGAATCCATCCATGGGTATAGAATGTCAGAACTAATAAGGGCCATGAAGGAAGGAAGAGGCTATAGAAAAAAAGAAAGAAAAGAGTTTGAGTGCAAAGAAGGCAAAGGGCTCTAGAAATCTCGAATGAACCTAAAAATGGGCAAATGGCACTTTATATGGGAAAATGGCACAAACCGGCACTCGATGTAAAGCGGCGGCACTCACTGAGTGCCGGCCGGCAGACACTGAGTGCCGCACGACATTCAGTGAGTGCCGGCCAGCCTCCCCGAGTGCCGACCAGGGTTTGAAAAGCTCGTGGGTCAGTTTGTAACCTTAATCAGCCCAAACCTGCATAAAATTTGAACAGATTTCACCAGTCATCATCCCAACATCAATTGTTTTGCACCATTCATCAAATAAAATCAAGAAAAGATATCCATGTTCTAAATTAGCAAAAGGAATAAGGTTTAAAGCTAAGCCAGGGAAACAATCAAGCATGAATATAAACAAATTCAAAATTGGCACGCAGGCCACCATGCATGAATGCTATCTATCTGTTTAAATAAATCCAAAGTTCTCGTCCTCGCAGGGACGTTTTGAAATAAGAAGCATAAGAGATAAGCTATCCTCGTCGGCGATGAGGATTCCTTCTGGGTGCTTGCGGAGCTGTCTGACTTCCCCCAGCTCCACCATCTACACCATCTCCGCCATCTCCGCCATCTCCACCCTCACCTCCATCACCACCTTGGCCGCTGCCACCAGCACCCCCTTGATAGCCGCCGCCTTGGCTGAGTTGGAACTCCTGGATCTGCCTCCTCAGAGTAGCCATCTCAGCTTCCTGCAAGAGAGAATAAAACGAAATGAGCAAAAAAAAAAATGTGATACCATAGCCCTGGCCTGAAGGTCAGCATTGGCCCTTACTCCATCAGCCTGAAAAAAAGAAATAAGAAAACCTTTTAAAAAAAGTGGGAGGTTGTTTGAATTATTGGAAATAAATAAGAAAATCTTTTGAATTTTTGAAGTAATGGTGATAAGGATTTTGTTTCCAACAAGAGAGGAATTTACCCTCCATTCACGTCCATGGATCCAATGCTGGACGGTGTGCACATAGGACAGACCTTCCTCAGCATAATCCCGGGGGGCTGTATCATATTGCAGAGGGATGGTCGGAGCATTTTGAGTGTAAGGGGTCAGCTGGTACATAGTCTCCAGACCCATATCAACCATGGGAACACTCCAATTCCACTGCGGGAGGGCTGGGGGTTCGGCGTGATGGAAAAAGTGGTTTAAAGTTAGAGTTTAAACGCGCAGCGGAAATAGGTTACGTTATAAAACTTTTGGTATTCCAGGATCTACTACTTGTCAATTCCATAGATGCGTACAAGGGTGCAAGAATTATACCTTAGTGTCTTGAACCCAATTCTGAAACTTTAACTTCCAGCAGCCTGCACTAGATGATCTTCACCCTTATGACTCCTGCGGATGCCTGCCGGAAAGACTAGGGTTGGTGGGAACCCTAATAGAGAGGATAGGAAGGTTTTGGGAAGACTATGATAGTTTCTGCAGCTTCTGCGTATAAAAACGACGATCACCTTCTTCCAGAACGCAGCTGCCCTATTTATAGATTTCCAGAACCGACCTAGACTTCGATCGATCGAAGTGACTTCGATCGATCGAACCTTCGATCGATCGAACCATTCTCGATCGATCGAACCTGTTGACTTCAATCGATCGAACATACTTCAATCGATCGAACTTGTCTTAACAGCTTCCTCAAGTGTCTTTCCAAGCATCCTAGCGGAGCTAAGAGTGGGACCTCCTAGGCTCTTTATTGTTGGCTCAGACCAGTTTGTTAATTACCATGACCAAACTCTTTGATCAGCAAACTAACTAACTGGTCAGTTAACGTTTATTCCACTATAAAACGATAACTGAACTCCAACGCAAAAGAACATATCCGAAGCGATAACTAGACTTGTATGGTGTACTAATGTCCCTCTACCGTCAGCATTCGTAATCATATTCAGGTAGTCGGACAACTGTTACTGTCAACCTGAATCATGATTACTTCTTGTATTCCTTGAGTCCCATTCACTACTCATGATTACCAAACATGTTGATAACTCTTATCAACAAGACTGCAGTACTCAGTAATCAACTTGGTGACATTCTCAAGGGAATGCTTACTCTGAATCAGAGGGTAGATTCTATCTTGACAATATATGTTCACAACCCTATGGACATGACATACCCAAGATACCCAGGTGTTGATCTTCTATAGACCTCACTGATTGGTAAGTCAAAGCAGCCATATCCATAGTCTGTGTTCATAATCATCTCAAGATTGAGAACACGTACCTTATACAAGTTATGAGTTCCTATTGACTGTTGACAGCCTTAAGCGTCAATAGGAAAGCTCAGGTCCGTCAATGCACCATAAGCACTAGCATATCAACTAAGAGCTACACTCTAGTGATTGAGATTAATCACTCCATCCAATGGTAGTTAATTATGCTACAGTGTAGACCTGATGAGGTATCCAGTCTCATCATCCACTGTGACATATTCTAAGTATCAAAGAATAGTAATTCGTATCTCACTTGTGTGTATCTCATACACACACGAATTGCTTACTATGATACTTAAGGACAAAACAATCATCTCATGAAAGAAACATACACAATGAAATGTAAAGCTGATATCCATATATTATAATGCTAATGTCTCATACATAAAGTAATGGTTTGAGGGCACAAACCCAACACGGCGACCCCAGGAACAGGCTGCAAATAAGAGTTTTTGATATGAATAGTCGCGTATTTCATAAAAGAATAGAAAACAGAAATAAAGTTTATATGTGAAGAAGGTTTGTTACCCGGACAACGTCCATAAGGGGAAAATTATGCATAAGGAAATTCAATCTGAAGGCCGCATAACCATCTGGGCCGTCCAGAAAGGTTGCGATGTTCTCCCCGTCTAGAGCAGCCACCAGGTCGTCGTGATCCAGGGTCTCCGTACTTCTCATAGTAGCTGGAGGAGCCCTCGGCACATAAAAGTTTGGGGCGGCAAGAGACTGCCTAGTCACCCTCTCACCAAGGTACCACTCTCGGCACGCTTCGCCCACCATCAGGATCCTCATTCTAGTAGGGACCATCGCCGCTTGAATCGCTTCACCAGCCTCTGGGAGAGCCGCCGCCCACGGATTCCACTCCACGTGAACCTCGCGTAGATTGATGAGGAGGTTCCTATAACCAACAAAGTCATGGGCCCCGACCTTTCGGCCCGTTGCTTCCTTCCTCCATTTTAAGCCCTGGGGCATGATAGCGGCCTCGCTGTCCCGAGTGCGAGGAGCCCTCATGCGGAGGTATTCATGAGACCATATCTGCAAAAGGAAAAGAAAAGAATGAACTCAGTTTTAAAAAAAAAAAAAAAAAAGAAATAAAATTAGAAAAGGTAAATAAAGAAAAGAGGAAAGTTTTCTGAAAAATAATAAAGTTGTACCTCCCAGGCTCTCCAATACCCACCAGTGGAAGGGGAGTTTCCCCTGGAGACCTCACTCATGTGGTTATAGAGAGTAGCTAGCCCTGCCCCTCCCCAGTTATACTGGGAGATGCGGTCGACGTCTGTGAGGGAAGCCAAGTACCCAAGGTGAATCGTATCCCCCTTTGTGCTCATCAGTGAGCAACCCAACACATACATAATGAAGGCCCTAGCCATTTGATCATCCGTAAAGGCCTGGCCCTTGAAAGTATCCAGGAACCACTTTGCCGGCACTATGAAATCTCCTGGATGGGCCCCGAGTAAATCAATAATATCCTCATGACGAGTCTGGAGATCACTGTAGCGAGCAATGGAGAGGCCACCGAGCGGGACGCCGGTGATCATGGCGAAGTCCAAAGGGGTCATGGTCATCTCCCCAAAAGGCATGTGGAAGGTGTTTGTTGTGTCCCACCATCTCTCCGCTAGGGCCTGGATGTGGGTCCTATCATTCGAACTCTTCTCTAAAAGCAACGCGAAGAGCCCGAACCCAGCATTATTGACCAAAGTTCTGACCTCGTCAGAAAGTTCCGCGTACCACCTCCGGCCATGAGCCATGCTCCCGTGACCTTTGAGGACAAATTCTGGAGCCTGAAAGAAAATTAAAATAAAATAAGAATAAGAGAGGGGAAAATAATAAATGATTTTTCAGAATCTAAGCAATTCAGTTCTTTGAATAAGAAATAAATAACTCCCGAGTCTAAGCGACTCGTCAAAAAAAAAAAGATTTTTTTTTTAGAGTCTAAGCGACTCGTTTGATTTTAAAAAAAATTCTTTGAGAGTCTAAGCGACTCGTTTAATTTTGAAATTTTTTTTTTAGTCTAAGCGACTCGTTCGATTTGAAAAAAATTCTTGAGAGTCTAAGCGACTCGTTTGATTTGAAAAAAAATTCTTGAGAGTCTAAGCGACTCGTTTGATTTGAAAATGAAAAAAATTCTTGAGAGTCTAAGCGACTCGTTTGATTTTGAGAATAAGAATAAGAAATTCGTTTTATTTGAATAAAGAAAATTCTTTTGGATTTGAGCAACTCATTGATTCGAAAATAAAAGTAAAGCTCTGGGTCATGCAACAATAGATTTTTGGGTTCATTAAAGCATAGTTCATCCGAGCGCCTCACGGGACTGATGTAACCCCTCGTTAGCATTGGATGAATAGAACATTGGAATTCATAAGCATGGAAAGTTAATGAATCCAAACAAAGGCAATAAGCAAAAGCACATTCTACCCGAGAAATTCGAAAAGGGAAGGATATCACAAAAGGTTGAATACATCTAAGTGCACAAGAACCACAAGAGTATTCATACATACATTGTTTATCACATACTACATGGCATTGCATTAGCATAAAGAGGGGGGGGGGCATTCATGCATACATTGCTCACCATTCATAGCACATCATTCATAGCACTACATTGCATTATC
This sequence comes from Hydrangea macrophylla, assembly GCA_033977485.1. NCBI lineage: Eukaryota > Viridiplantae > Streptophyta > Magnoliopsida > Cornales > Hydrangeaceae > Hydrangea > Hydrangea macrophylla. The sequence goes on along the minus strand of CM066998.1, from coordinate 8,680,812 downwards.
TCATCATAAGCATAAAGGGGGTTTAGAGTGTACCAATCGATTGAAAGCCCGTGCCGAGAGATGTGCCCCGGGGTCGGCGAGTAAGAATGAGGAGTTGTGGACCGGGTTGGATTTGTACTTCTTCTTTAGAGGACCATAAGACCCTGAACCACTAGCCATTGAGGGATCTACAAACAAACAAAGGGGGAAGACAATGTTTATATGAGAAGTCTTGAGGAAAGAAGATAAAAAAAAACATGTAGAAACATGATTTCAAACACAAAATCAAGCAAAGATGTAATCTTTATGGTTAGAGAGTGAACATACCTTGATTGTGGGTGATTCTTGGAGAAAAAATCAAGAGAGAGTGAAATCCTAGAGAGGAAATCCGAGAGAAAAGAAAGGAGAGAATGAAGAAAAGAGAGGAAGAAATCAAAGTTTATAGAAACTGCTGGTCAGGCCGGCACTCGACGAAAAGGCGCCGGCACTCGCTGAATGCCGCCCGGCATTTGGTGAAGTGCCGGCCGGCACTCAGTGAGTGCCGGTCCTTCTCACCGAGTGCCGCCGCGTGGTCAGGTTGCCCCTTTTCCTTCTAATTTTCATATTTATAATAAGAACCCCCAAATTTTGCTCCCATGTCCTTTAAAATTTTCCCTCGTTGCAAAGGGACCCCCGAGATTTGAAAAACAAGTTCTTAAGCCCTTTTGTGAATTGGGATTAGCCCCTACTTGTTGAAAATTCTGTCAAGAACACCCGCTTGCGGTAAATGAATAAGTTGAGTCTAATCGACTCCGGATTTCTTTGAAATTTGATTTGATTAGAGTCTAATTGACTCCAAGTCTTGAAAAATGAATAAGTCGAGTCTAATCGACTCCAGATTTCTTTGAAATTTGATTTTGATAGGAGTCTAATTGACTCTTAATTTTGAGGAACTGATTTGATTGGAGTCTGATTGACTCCGGACTTTTGAAAATTAATTAGATTGACTCCTGATTTTGGAAAATTGAATAAATTGGAGTCTGTTTAACTCTGGACTTTTGAAAATTGATTGACTCCGAATTTTGGAAAATTGGTTTGATTAGAGCCTGGTTGGCTCCAATTCTTTGAAAATCAATTTAATTAAAGCCTAATTGACTCTGGAATTTTGAGAATTGATTTGATGCGAGTCTGAATGGCTCCGATTTTGAAAAACATTAGTTGATTTTGATTGACTCCTGATTTTAAAAGAATGATTTGATTTGAGTTTGTTTGATTTTATTTGAGTCTGATTGACTCCTGATTTTAGAAGAATAAAATGATTTGATTTTGATGGACTCATGATTGTAGAAACATGAATTGATTTGAGTCTGAATGACTCCGATCTTGGAAAACATGAATTCAATCGAGTCTGATTGACTCCTAATTTTAGAAGAATGATTTGATATGAGTTTGCTTGATTTTATTTGAGTCTGATTGACTCCTGATTTTAGAAGAATGAATTGACTTGAGTTTGGTTGAATCTAAGCTAATTTAAATCTGATTGACTCCTGGTTTTAGAAGAATGAATTGACTCGAGTCCGAAAAACTCAAATTTTGAAAAGATGAATTGATTCGAGTCTAATTTTGGAAAACACGAACTGACTTGAGTCTGATTGACTCCGGATTTTGAAATAAGATTTGAATTGAAGTCTGATTGACTCCAAATTTTGAAATTTGAATTGGATTGGAGTCCGATTGACTCCGGATTTTGAAAAGATATGAATTTTAGTCTAAATGTTTCCAGATTTTGGAAATTGATTTGAAAATAACTGTGAAGGATTCCTGAATTTTAGGAGTCTTTGAATTACGCTCTAAAAATATGATGGAACTATATGTACCGATCATAGATGATTTAAGTTAGGATGTAACGTGTTTTGCATTCTCATTTCTCATGACATTTGCTACCTGATTCGACTATGGAGAGTAAGGCGTGAAGCGTCTCAGTCGATCAGAATATTTTTGGAGGACTATGGAGCGTAAGGCATGAAGCGGCTCAATCTTTCAGCGTGCTACCTGATTCGACACCGGAGTATAAGGCGCGAAGCGCATCTCAGTCGATCAAATGATTCTTGGAAGACACCGGAGTATAAGGCGCGAAGCGTATCTCAGTCTTTCAGCGTGCTACCTGATTCGACAATGGAGTCGATCAGATAATTTTTGGGAGATTATGGAGTGTAAGGCATGAAGCGGCTCAGTCTTTCAGCGTGCTACCTGATTCGACACCGGAGTATAAGGCGCGAAGCGCATCTCAGTCTTTCAGCGTGCTACCTGATTCGACTATGGAGCGTAAGGCATAAAGCGGCCCAGTCAATCAGACAATTCTCAAAACTCACATAGAGCATGCATATGTATCATTCATGATGTTCCCAAAATAGGATGATATCATAATAGAAAAACTTGAAGTATAGGATGCATTTTTGATGATAGGAAGGAGCATGGTTCTGTATCCTCACACTCGGGAGCATGGGACACCAATTTGTTGAGCATATGCATCACGATAAGATAGGAGCATTCATCTGTGTGACTACCTGCGTCTGCATTTCGTCGTCCCGTGCCTGAACTACGTCTTGGTCTGATTCCCGATGGGATACGTAGGCAGCTCACCCTGGAGCACGACCAGCATCTTGGCTCACCGCGCACCCGATTTTGCAACGCAGTTTTGTTTTTACCTAGATTCGACTGTTTAGTCAAAGGCTTGTCTTTCACACAGGCTTTGACATTCATTTGTGATACGCGTTGCTTCACGAATTCTGTCAAAGAGGGGTAAACTGTAGACACCCCGATTTTGACCAAACGTCAAATCCAGGGATTGGTTACCTCTCAAAGACCGATGATGACGATGACCGTGACGGTCGAAGATTTTCCAAGAAATTGAAAATCTTCAAGATGTTCTTCAAGTTAAAATTGAAAAATTAAAAATAAAAAAGGAGAGGATTTGGGCGTTCGGGGAGAAACTCGAATAATGAAGAACGTGTGAGAAACCCTGTCTGGGAACTTTTTTTTTTTAAAAAAAAGGGGATAATAAATAAAAAAAGGGTTTCTTTGGAAGAAAATAAGATGACAAAATAAATATAAAAAAAAAAAGAGATTTTGAAAAAGGAGAAAATACAAAAAAAGAAAATAGTATATTTAAGTATATACCATGCACATGGGGGATCTTAGTACAAATATAGATATATATAGATTAAAAATTTTAGTTCACATCAACATACCTTTTGAAAATTTAAAAAGAAGGGCAAAATTCAGTTAACCCCGGCACCCGAAAAACCCCGCGGCACTCACTGAGTGTCGCGCCGGCACTCACGGGTTGCCGGCCGGCATTCAGTGAATGCCGCCCGGCACTCAGTGAATGCCGTCGGAAACCGTCGAGTGCCGCTGGCTGTAACAGACTATTTTTCTCACATGTTCTAGAAGAAATCTTTGCACATGGCTCTCCACCCGAATTTACCCATTTATCCTTGAGGTAATGGCCTATATAAACAGATCTTCATCTTCATTTTGAGGGGACATGAAGCTTTTGAATCATTATATACATATACAAGAGATATACTTGAGTTTAGAGAGAGAATTATATAGAGAATTGAGAAGAAGAGAAGAATTTCTTGAAGAATTTGAAGAGTTTTTGAGAAGAATTTGAAGATCTTGGAAGAACTTCACAAGAAATTGAAGAATTCTTTGAGGTCATAGAGGTAACCTCTTAATCCTTGGTAGAGTTAGGCTAATTCAATCACAATTTCTTAGATCTAAGAATTTTACACATTTTCAAAACCTCTCTTCTTACCCCATTTCATCACACACCACCAAGAACTTGTGATTGAATCTCATAACACTTCATTAATTTGGATTCAATTGATGCCTTGGATTTGTGATAAGTTCAATTTCGAAGAATTTATGTTCCTAAATAAAACTTTGATTTCCTTTATTTCTATTTCATTCATAAGGTTCATGAGATCTTCCATATCTCATTGAATCTCTTTGAATTTGATTCCTTATTCTCCTATAACCTTGTGATTTATATGGAGTTTAAGGTTGATCATGACCATAATCTACATATAATCGGTGAGATTCAAGTCCTAACCTATGACTTGGGCCTCCTTATTATGAATCTTATGGAATTCATATTATATTCCATGGAGATTAGAGAGGATTTGTTTTCTTTTAGTCTCCAATGACCACCAAGTAGTAGGAGTAATGTTTTGAACTCAAGATTTGGTCCATAAGTTTGTGTTCATTGTTTTGGATCTTGTGAAGTTTATTTCATACTTCATCAAAAATCCATGAGTCTAAAGATGTCCTTAGTCTCCAATGACCATCAAATGGTAGGAGAAGTAGTTTAGTTTAAGTCCATCTCTATGGCTTAGACTAATTTCTTCCTCGGGTTTTGAGAAGTTCTCCATACTTCATCTAAAACCTACATGTATAGATGTCCTTAGTCTCCAATGACCATGAAATGGTAGGAGAAAATGGTTTAGGTTAAGTCCAACTTCATGATGTAATAGTTGGGGTTAACAAACAAAGTTGAACTAGCAAAACGAAAACAGTGATTTCACAAACTGCTTTCGATCAAAGATTTTTAGTTCGAAATCTAACCGTTGAAATCAAGTGAAACCAACGGGAAAGTGTCTATAACACAGTAATCTACCACTGTAATTTTTGTTTTAAGGTGGTTTTATGTTTAGAGGGGTTTGATCATGGGTTTTGTGGGTCAACCACAATCTGTCCAGAGTTTCAGAATAGTTTCAGAACAGTAAAACGTTTTTGAAATTAGTAAATAAGAGCTTTAATAAGGTGTTTGTGACTCAAAATAATTTTTTCTAAGTCGATTAATGTGTTAGGAGGGTACCCTAAAAAGAATGAAGCATTTCGGATTATTTTACTATTTTTAAAAAATCATACAAGATCTCTGGACAGAGAGTTGTAAAATCCTGAGTGAGGTCTAGTATTTTCCGTATTCCCGGAGATCTAACCGTTGAAACCTCGATTTTCATTTTGGGTTAGAAACTAGACTCACAGAGGCATAACATATCCAAACATGATTAAGATCCAACTGTTGGAAGTATTTTATTCCTATTTGTGAACATCTGGTCTGCTCTCTGTAATTCATAAAAAACTGTTACTATTTTTGTCTAATCTTATTTATTTCAACTCAAATGGTTCCCTAATGTCTTGGGACCCAAATCATGTTTTGAATAATGATAATTTAGTTTAAATCCAGAGGCTAAGTGATCCAAATTAGCGAATAAATTCATGTCTCATTCTTGTTCATAATCATTCATTCATTCATATACATTGATGCTTACAATTAGAACTAGTTCTTGGATAAAGTTGGACCTAGTTGAAAAGTTGGACTTAGTTGAATCTAATTGAACATTGGCTTAGTATTAACTACTCTTTGGTATTATATCTTGTCTAAGGCATGTGTACTAACCTTTGTCTTGTAGCGCATTTGAGGTACAACTTCTCATCGCTTCTCTAGTTTAATTCATTCCTTTGGTTTTAAATTGATTTTCAACTCCATGTGCGATACCTTAGACTAGGTCTTGCCTTATGTGTTTATATGTGATAGAGACCTTTTCTTAGGATTTCTATTCTCGCATGCATTACACGTTTAATATTCGCGGCTGGATCCCGGGTATGTTCTCTAGTTCTCTATTGCATATCATGTTGCGTGCTACTTGAATTACGTGGCTTATGAATGATATTTTGTCGTTAGCAATTTTGCACCCTTTTCAACATGCTTGTGTAATGTATTATTTATATATATGTATTAGTTGAGGGTACACTTAGATTATTAATTCGATTAAAAGGATGATGAGTAGAGGCCTATCACGAGATAGGATAAAAGGGGGTGTTTTAGTCCGCCGGGCTCCTTCCCCTTTCATTCCATAATCCCCGGACCCAGATTATCTTTGGTTTCACAAAAAGATCAGTTTCCTTTCAAAAATGGTTTCTTAATTTTCCTTAAAAAAAAATTAAGTGGCGACTCTTTGAATTTGAAAATTATTTGAAAAGTGGGCCCAAATGCCGGCATATCCACAGGCCTATAAACACTATCCCAAAATATACACTGGTACCTTATTATATTTTAAAATATACTCCCTCCGTCCCTTTTTTGAGTCATCTTTTGGAATTCAACCTATTAAGGGGATAAAAAGAATCTACACTTACTTTCCACAATTTCCCCTAATCATTACAATAACTTTTTAGTTTTGTCTTGGTGTAGATTTCAAGGAAGGGTAGTTTTGGAAAGTAAGCAAAAATTGTATACCAATTTAGGAAAGTAGACACTAATTTTGGGACATCCCAAAATGAAATACAGGACTCAAAAAAAGGTACGGAGGGAGTAATATTTTGTATTAGAAAAATACGAGGTATTACATCAAGACTGTTGGAGAAGAGTTGGAGCATGTTGGTAGAACCGACCTAAAGCGTGTTGCTTAGGGTCTTTTACTCCTCTATCATGGGCCAACCTAAGAGGATAACCTCTATCGTCGGTTTGGACCTAAGCGGAGACCCAAAATGCATGGATTTTTAGGGATTTCTTTTACTCCTGTATCGTGGGCCAACCTAAGAGATTAACCTCTATCGTCAGTTTGGACCTAAGTGGAGTTTATGCCTCTGATTATTGTAGGCACTCGGGTTATCTAAGAGTTTGACTTATTTAACCCCGTGGCCTATAAATACCCGGTGTGACTTGTTGTAGTCTTTATCCCCTCTTACGCCCGAGCTCTATTGAGGCGGGTGCTGCAGGAACATTTACTGTAGGTAGCCGACTGAGAACGTTGGTAGTTCCAGGGTCTTTTGGTGCCTCGGGCTTGATCCCGAGGTCTTTTGATGGTGCCTCGGGTGTGATCCCGAGGTCTTTTGGTGCCTTGGATGTGACCCCGAGGCCTTTTGGGTGCCTCGGGTGTGATCCCGATTAAGATCATAGATCCTGTACTTCTCTTGGTTGAACCGGTCGGTGAACTTCTTGAGGGACTTATTATTCCTTTGCCTCACAGTCAGCAACTGTATGTCAGGCTTTGGCCGTTCATGCATACCGATGAGCTAGTTGATGAACTACTTGCTTAGTTGCTTGAAATCTTTGACCAATCGGGGTTTTAGGGAGTGAAACCATTACGCAATCGGGCCTTTCAATGTCCTGGGGAAGGCTAGGCAATACAATTCCTCGGCGTTGGTGGCCAGGGCCATCTGAGCCTTGTAGGTCCGGACATGGTCGACCGGGCTTCCAGAGCCATTGTAAGAATCTAGATGAGGTTATTTAAATTTACACGGGAGGGCAAACCTCATGATTCGGCTGGACAATGGGGACTCTATCTCAGTACTGATATAAGTAGCATCCTGGCCTAGGTTTTTGGCCATGCTGTCGATCTGTTTTTCCGAATTCTTGATACGGGCTACCACGCTTTCTCGACCGGTATCCGAGATGTAGGTCGGGTCAGTGAAAGAGGCTTCTTTCTCATGGCAATGTGCTATCCTATGGGATCGGGCTTGGTTATGACTTTGGCTGATCATGTGCCTAAGACCACCTCGGCTCTTGACCGAGTGACCCTGAACTAATTCTCGGGCCATACGCTCCTGCCTTTCCTCTCGAGTAGCATGTCTACCGTTGATGTCTATGGCATCCTCAATGCGGGATGTTAACTCGAACACGTTTTCTGGTCAAGATCGGTTCCCGACCGTACGCAACTTTCCCGGGTTATTTTCGGGCCACTAAAGGATCGCTTTATTGGGCTAGCAGGACTTCGATCTACTTCTGGGTTTGATGCTGGATCTTTAAGAGCTGTATGAGGGTCGCGGTGATCTGCTCCGGTGTCAGGACCACTATAGCCGACGCCGGGGCCGGCAAACCATCCTGGTTGGCCTGCTGTGCAGCCTTCTTACCATTCTTCATAGGCATGACAATCAATTAAGTGATTTGCTTCTGGAAAACTGTCGTTTCCCACAGACGGCGCCAACCTGATGATGCCTGACACGAGTATTTTTCTGTGTGCGCTTGTCTGCTATACCCAAGTGTAGGTAATCATGTAAGTAGTAATCTGGTTAAGTCCAGGTTGATTCCACAGGGAAGGTGTTAAACTAAATACCTAGATTAATCTCTAAAAAGGAAAATAAAAATCAATACTTTAAAAGGATGTAGAACACAAAGTTCCACGGTTTATCAATTACTAAAGATAAAGCAATTAAACTAAATTAAACTAATGACTAACTAAAAGATTAAAGCGATATTTTAAAATGTGTTTTTCTTAATAAAAGGGAATGTTGGGATTATACAAATCCACCGCGACCTAGCCTTCTACCATGCAATTACGTTGAAGCTCAATCGAGTACATCCTCTACAGTATTCCACATTTCTCTTAGGATAAAGAATCCATAGCCTTTCATGCCCGGGACTATGTCATCACAATTAAGTTTGAAACACATAAAAGCGGTTTAAAACAATAGTTAAGACTCGCACCTACAATGGTGTTAGCATTGAGGGTGGTTTGCAAAAGATATTGAAGAAAAATGCCTTAAGGCTTTAAGTTTACAGACTGCTTAGACAAACTGAGCGTTTGGGGACAGTTTGATAACAAATCAGCAAAACAGAACGTCTAGAAATATTGCATAGAATGTTCTCAAGAATCAGAGAGTTCGATCAATCAACGCGCTTTCGATCGATCGAACATCTTTATCTCTCGATCGATCAAAATGTCTTCGATCGCTCGACAATGTCTTTGGTCCGATCGATCGAACTAACCTCGATCGATCGAACACAGGAATTATTATACTGCATGGCAGAGGCTTGAGATCATGGTTTCGTCATGATCTCCCAACCTGGGGACTACTCAGACAGAGTCTGGAGTGTCACAGATGCGTTTTTAACATAAAGATTCATTAAGGATGCGTTTGGTTGTGATTTTAACATGAAAACTGTGTAAACTAATGATGATTTGAAACCACTACTATGCTACTATCAATACTAACGAATTAAACGACAATATTAAGCAACTAGAATATAAACAAAATGAAATCACAGAACCTGGAATAGAAGAACTCATATTAAACCAAAGAAAAACAATCCAAAAGCAATATCAAAGCTTTGAAACCTACAAATCATGTAAACTCTCTGTCTCTCTCTCTCTAAAACTGATAAAAAGCAATGTGTGCATCCCCTGGGACGTATACAATACGAATATATATAACAAAAACCTAATGCTAGGGTTAAAAGTCTATCACTGCTGCGTGCGCGTAAAATCTGATAAAATCCATGTTCGATTGATCGAACATCTCTCGATCGATTGAACTTCTGGGATCTTCGAGCGCTTGAGCTGCATTCGATCGATCGAAACTAGCGATTTGCTAGTCCCTAGCAATAGAGCAAAAATAAAACAAGTAAACTACTACTATAATGACTAAACTAAAATAAATTGAACTCAAGTCAACTAAAGTAACAAGAAAGAAACTACCTAACTCACTTTCGCAGGAATCGCGGTTGCATTTAGCAAATGCAACAAACCGTTAAACCCCTAGGTTCCCCCTAGTGGACGAGTGTTGTCTCGTGAGGGTTTGCAGTGAATCTACCCACAAAATTTTCTTATTTTAAGATCAAAAAGATATAGAATAACTTGTAAAACTTTCTTCTATTCAACTATTAATTTAGCTCTACAAAACATCTCATCCTCATTCAAACCATGAAAGAAATACACATGTTCCTCATGTCACCAATAAAGAATAACATATGCATCACATCCATGTATCCGTGTGTGTATGAAATTAATAGCTATACATTAAACTTTATTTAGAGTTGTTTAGACTATAATACTCTCAGAACTTGTAGTTTCAACTCAATTCTCACATGGGTTTACACTCAAAAATGAACATCTCTTAGAAACTTGTTTAATAATGATCGCTCATGGTGTGAAAGCTTTGATATGAGTGATGTTTTGGTTACTAATGCTTTCACGCCTGACTCAATAAAGGACGAACATTTAGAGTGTATAGTCTCATAAACGGAATACTACTAACTAGAGGAGCGAAAAACCGTGGATAACTCAATTTACACGTTCGTGTTTTAAACTAAGTTGTTGAAAAGTATTAAGGCTTTGACTTGACGGTTTTTATTTAGTAGGGTAGAAATTAGAGGGGTAAGAAATTGCACATTTTCAGCATGTGATTGGGTTTTTAATAATTTTTCTTCTTTACTTCATTCTAACCATCCTCTATTTTTTTTTTTGCAGAACCTGGACTGCATGTTCTTCCCTTTTTTTTCTTTCTTTTATGCGGTTCCTCCCACAACTACTCCCTCCTCATCACATACTTCAACAATTTAATCACATTAGATGTGCAGTGAGGCTCATTGAGGTTAAAGTATAAGATTAGAGATTTAGGAGTTCATAATAGATTTGGCAGTATTTACTAGGTGTGGGGTTGAGAATAATGCATATTCTGGAATGTTGATACAGGTAAATGGAAAGGTAAGGAGCAAATAACGATGGCTTAAATCATTTCCTCAACTTCTTAATTTTTACACGTCAATGTTCATTGAGTTTGGTTGATAAATACTGAACGTTCTCCTCTACTAAGCAGCCAAAATGAAGAATTAGAGACTATTCAACGAATTTAATACGCTTATTCAATAAGAACAATTCGAATTTGATGTGATAATTCCCTCAAAATTGAAGATTGGATTCAAAAGCTCACTAAGGATAACCAGTTTCCACTACTTTATTCCTTAAAGTACGAAAGTCGTGTTAACTCTTATTTTAAGTTTTTTGCATAGCTATTTAACATGTGCAAATGATTTGGATACAAGAATGGTCAACATATGCATTCATCCTAGAGAAATTAGAAAAATGCGTGAACTTAATTCATAAAAGGATGAGAATACAATGGTTGTTATTGCTTGATAACAGCTAAATAGGAGTGAATATTCAGAGTTATTCTACCAATTTAATTCAAACCTTGCTCAATCGTTTGAAATTTTTAATTTTTAACATTTTTAAATTTTTCTTAACTTCACGAATTTAAACTCGAGATTGTATGACATGTGCAATAAAGTGATCCAGATTGCTAAGTATAAATATGCACAGGTGATTATCTATCTACATCCCACCCCCAACTAAAAATAACAATATCCTCAGAAGTTGATTTTCAAAAATAGATAGAGAGATATCACCTGATAAAGCATCGTAAGAACCACAAGTGTAACAATCTGTACAGAACGCATTCAAACTCCAAGCAGCACAGATCAAAAATATATGAAATATAGAGCATGGAATTCATACACAAAACAGAACTTATCACTGGAAAGATAATAAAGTGAAAGAACATAACAGTAATAATATACTCCATACAAACTAAAATCCAACATATCCAAAACCAACCAACAAACCAAAAACCAACATATCCAACCAAACCATAAGAAAAACATGAGAGAGAAGAGAATACAGTCCCAACCAAAACATCCACAAACACTGATCGAGTAGAAGCTAAACACCATCGGCGACGTCCAATAATATCTTAATCAGCACATCGAGAGCATCCCTATCACCACCCTCGACAACAGTAGTAGCGGTCGCCGGGTCACTCGCAATCGTGACAGCTGGTGTAGATAATGATATATCAGCCATGACAGGAGGAGGTGGAAGTGGTATCTCAGCAGCAGGCGGTGTCGTCGATGTTGATGGAGCTGTAGGATCAATCGGTGTAGGTGTAGTTGAAGAAGTAGAGGGAGCAGTAGGATCAGAAGAGGATGGACCAGTGGTGGGTGGTGGAGGTGCAGGGTGAGGGGAAGATGAGGGCATGAACTGATCGAACCCTAGCTGGACTAGTAAGGTCGTAAGCATAGTGGTCATGTGATCTACTTTGCCCTCGAGTCTAATCCGGGCCTCTCTCTCCTCCAATAGTAACTCATGAACAGTCGGGAGAGGTGCAGACGAAGAAGACTCTCCCTAGGCATGAGCCTGAGATTGCTATCTCAGCTCAAATCTTGCAACCTCCTCAACAGGGTCCACCTCCTCCTCAAAATCATGCTCCTCAGCCGCAGTGGGCGTCCCAGAAGCAGCACCCTCCGTATCAGTGCCTCCTCCTCGTCTCCTCTTTTCTCCAACCTTAGCCTTGCCTTTACCTTCGCTCTTTCTCTTTTGAGCATCAGACCGACGGGAAGCTGTCTCGCCAAAATGACTTCGAGACTGGGCAGTCGCATCACCCACCAAAGGAAGGAGACCTGCCTCTTCAATAACCCAATGAATGTCCCAAGCACCCTTCAGGTGCTTCTTGTCCTGGATGTATCGTGTAGGGTGTCTCATGAAATCAATGTAAAGGCGAGGCAAACAGACCGGTTGCCCTGTCCCTATCGCATATAACACATGTGCGTACCATACCGCAATCTTCTCCCGATAGGAGGTCACTAAGAGGCAATTGCTGTAGGCGAGATGTAGCATATGATAATTATCTATGAGGTAGAAGTCGGCAATGAGGGACTCGCCATCCCATCCTGGAAGTGCACCCCCGGTGATCTCCCTGATAATAACAGTCGGTGAGAGTAGCGGTGTGTCGGCACGGTGTGGACAAACACAGTTAGGTACCCCTAAAGCAGCAGAGACAGTGGCCGGACTAAAAATGATCTCCTGACCACGAAAAAACGATCGTAGTGTGAATGGAGCAACCGGATCCCTGACCATCGTCGCACATGCCTCCCTAATCTAGGACAGATTGACATACTTTGACTGGGAGAGGAGCGCGTACCAATGCGGCATAGCTCGCAGCCGGGCAAGATACCAAGGAGTGGAAAGCCATGGTGTCTCGAGTGGTTGCTCGAGCATAACCTTCCGGGATTGGAAGTATATAGTGAACCATGCACAGTCTTCCTCATTTCTCAACCCGTGAGCGGGTATGGGGTCGGGTATGGTGAGGTCGAGCAGCTTGGACTTGTGGTACCCTATGATAGGGTTCATTGTAAAGCCCTGAAATGGAAGAAACAAATAGAAAAAAACATTAAAACAGGGAAAACAGAAAAGAAAATGAAACTGCTGCACTTTGATCGATCGAAAGATGTTCGATCGATTGAGAAAATCACCGGTTCGATCGCTCGAGCTGAGTTCGATCGATTGAAAGGAGGGCTAGGTTCGATCGCTCGAGCCCAGTTTGATCGATCGAACACAGCAAAGGGGCAGCGACGGTGAACGAGAACGGGAAATGCCTGCAAACACAAGAATATCAAGAAAGACTAAGACAAAGGGTAAAATAACCAATGGGGGGCACCCCCAAAAGAATCCGAAATGAAAAGAAAAACGAGGAGGGTCTCGGGGCCTAACCTCGAGATACGCGCTGAGTATAGGATGATGGCAATGCAAATGATGATCAGGGGAACCAGGTGCTCCTCAATTTATGCGGTTGTATGTGGGGGGGTCCAAAATTGTGTGAACCTCCTCTGTCTCCGATCGCTTGAGTGTGAGGGAGAGAAAGAGAGACTGAGCAAGTTTCTGAAAGATGCCTCATTTAAATACAGGTCTCGATCGATCGAGAAGGTTCGATCGTTCGAACGTTCAATCGATTGAGGCCCGCTGAAGCGCTCAAGGTTTTGATTATCTCGATCGATCGAGATATGTTCGATCGATCGAACTTGGAAGTTCTACAATATGACTGCATTGAGAAATTATACACCCCCAACTAACCAACATTGTTCTGGACATACAGGAAAATGATGAAACAGTTCAATGACAGGTCATGTAAGCCAAAAAGTCATCATTACCGTTGAAAATTGCAAAATTTTATAGATAAAACATTGTAAAAGCATCCCTTTGCAATATTATTGCCCCCAACATAGTATTTACAACCTTATTGATAAAAAAAAATTAAAAGGAACTGAAACTAACAAACTCTGTCTAGGAATACACTTCAATTGATGAAAGAAAGATGCAATGACAAAATACAATTGAAGTGGAGCACTACTCTTCAAGCATGAAAATATCTTCTTCCACAACTTCTGTCTCTGCCAAAGCTTCGAATGTGGAGTCCAAATTTGATGATTCCCTTTTCCAGAACAGCCGGAAAGCATCCAGGGCATCATTGAGCAAGTCTGAACTCTCCAAAGAATTGATCGCACATGCAAGAGGTGATCCGGATGGAGATAGCGATAACGGCGTGTAAGTTCGCTACGGACTTTCCTCTTGCGGCGGAGTACCCGGGGACCTTATGTATGGTCCAATTCCGTGGAACAACTGATGTGGAAGGAACAACGGCGGTAACATTTGATTCATAGTGACACCTCTGACAAAGGAAAACAAAAAGGAAACTAAGATATAAATCAACTAGAACAAAGGAAAGGACTAACAGAAAGAATAAAACAAAGAAAAACGAAAAGAGAAAGGAATGTGACCAAGGTTTAATCTCACTATTGGAATGATAGACCCAAGTGCACTAGTAGGTAGAGGGAAGTGAAGCCGAAACAACACATAATGCATGTGCACATAAATATAAGGAACTAATTCGATGACAAGGAAGTCATCAACATACGTGAATACAACATTATGGCATTTCGGCACCACATCTTGTAAATCTTCTTCTTCCCACAGTTCCCACATTGAATCATTCTCCCACTGTTCCATCAGAGCGTCATCGACTTCCCAAACAACATACCCCTCTGGTTCTCCCTCCTCTTCAGGAAATTCCATGTGCTCAAAAGGATTGATCTGGAGGAGAGCAGGGTTGTATGGGATGTATCCTTGGGTCAAGTCAATGACAACTTCTACCCCTGGACCTTGATAAGGAAAAAAATAGAATGCTATTTCATCGGCAGTCCAAGGGGGGTTATGATATTCTGAATCAGCCCATTACCCAATTGAGTGGACATCATCATCTCTCATGTTGAACAGCCTACAGGAGATATATAAAAATGGAATAGCAGATTAAGATCGAGGTCACACTCAAAAATAGATAAGCAAAAGAACAAAACAAAACGAAAAGCAGAAAGAGAAAGAGTACAACAATATTGTGAAAACGCACTCGAGGGTTCTAGGTTGAGGCATAGTCGGGCTCATCCAGTTGGATGTGCTCGACCTCTGGTTGGAAATTCTCTAAGAACGGTTTTAACCTTTGGCCATTGACCTTGAAATTTCCATCGTTCTTAGGATTAAGTAACTCGACGGCCCCATGTGGAAAGACAGATTTGACTATAAAGGGTCCTGCCCACCGAGATCGGAGTTTTCCGGGGAAGAGATGAAAGCAAAAATCGTATAATAAAACTTTCTGCCCCAGCTCGAAAGATTTTCAAAAAATCATTCTATCATGGCGAGCCTTCAACCTTTCCTTGTGGAGTTTAGCATTGTCATAGGCATCTCGACGTATTTCTTCTAGTTCAGCCAACTGGAGTTTCCGGAGATGACCTCCCTCTTTAATGTCGAAGTTTAATGAGCGTGTTGCCTAATATGCTTTGTGTTCAATTTCGACAGGAAGGTGACATGCCTTACAGTACACTAACCTATATGGGGACATCCCCAGATTTGTCTTAAAGGCCGTGCGGTACGCCCATAAAGCATCAGTCAGTTTATAAGCCCAGTCTTTTCTGTTGAAACTAACTGTCTTTTCTCGTATATGCTTGATTTCACGGTTAGCCAACTCTGCCTGCCCGTTTGTTTGCGGGTGGTAGTCTAGAGCGATCTTGTGATTCACCCCGTATTTCTTGAGTAGTGATTCCAAAGGCCTATTGCAAAAGTGCTTACCTTGGTCACTTACTAATGCTTTTGGGGTTCCGAAAAGTGATAGGATATTTTTCTTAAGGAAGGACATTACTGTTTTGTGGTCATTACGTCTTGTTGGTATTGCTTCTACCCATTTTGATACATACTCCACAGCTAGGAGTATGTATTCGTAGTTATTTGATTTAGGAAACGGGCCCATAAAATATACGCCCCAACAATCGAATATTTCGATTGTGATAATAGGGGTTAAGGGCATAGAGTTCCTTTTTGAAATTGTACCGAGCTTTTGACAGCGTTGGCACGTTTTGCAAAAAAGCGTAAGCATTTTTAAACATAGTGGGCCAATAGAAACTGCTGTGTAGGACTTTATGTGCGGTCTTTTGGGAGGTAAAATGGCCACCGCAGGCTTCAAAATGACAGGAGGCCAAAATTACAGTTATGTCTTCATTCAGGATGCAACGTCTGATTTGACCAATGACTTGGGGTCTCTCCTGTAACAAGGTAGTTTATTATATCCGCGTACCAAGGCAGACTGGAAACAACCATCAGTTGCTTGTCTGGGAATTTATCTTTTATTGGTACAGGCTCAGTGTTATCAGTAAATGTCAACCGAGATAAATGGTCGGCGACCACATTCTCTACTCCTTTTTTATCCTTGATTGTGATATCAAATTCCCGAAGTAGGAGTATCCAGCGGATGAGCCTCTATTTCGTATCTTTCTTAGATAACAGGTACTTGAGGGCCGAGTGATCTGTAAAACAGACTATTGGGGACCCTATCAGATAAGACCTGAATTTGTCCAGAGCGAAAACTATTGCCAGTAGCTCTTTTTCAGTAGTTGTATAGTTCATTTGAGCTTCATTAAGTGTTCGACTAGCGTAGTATATTACATAAGGCTTATTATCCTTCCTCAGTCCTAGAACTGCACCAATAACAAGGTAGTTTATTATATCCGCGTACCAAGGCAGACTGGAAACAACCATCAGTTGCTCGTCTGGGAATTTATCTTTTATTGGTACAGGCTCAGTGTTATCAGTAAATGTCAACCGAGATAAATGGTCGGCGACCACATTCTCTACTCCTTTTTATCCTTGATTGTGATATCAAATTCCCGGAGTAGGAGTATCCAGCGGATGAGCCTCTATTTCGTATCTTTCTTAGATAACAGGTACTTGAGGGCCGAGTGGTCTGTAAAACAGACTATTGGGGACCCTATCAGATAAGACCTGAATTTGTCCAGAGCGAAAACTATTGCCAGTAGCTCTTTTTCAGTAGTTGTATAGTTCATTTGAGCTTCATTAAGTGTTTGACTAGCGTAGTATATTACATAAGGCTTATTATCCTTCCTCAGTCCTAGAACTGCACCAATAGCATTGTCGCTAGCATCGTACATTAACTCAAAAGGAAAACTCCAGTCGGGTGCCTGTATTATCGGTGCGGAGGTAAGGTTTTCCTTTAGTGCATCAAAAGATTTTTGACAGTTATCTGACCACTCAAAAGGTGCATCTTTGACTAAGAGTTGGCACAGTGGTCGGGAGATCGCACTAAAGTTTTTGATAAAGCGATGATAGAATCCCGCATGTCCCAGAAAAGATCGGATATCCTGGACTGTACGAGGGACAGGTAGGTTTGAAATTATATCAATTTTTGCTTTATCAGCTTGGATACCCTTATCAGAAATAATGTGGCCGAGGACAATTCCCTTGGTCACCATAAAGTGACACTTTTCCCAGTTTAGTACTAAATGTTTGTCCTCGCATCTTGCTAACACTTTCTCAAGGTTTTCCAGGTAGTTATTGAAACTATGGCCAAACATTGAGAAGTCATCCATAAAGACCTCGAGTGTGTGTTCGACCATATCACTGAATATGCTCAACATGCACCACTGAAAGGTAGCAGGTGCATTACATAAGCCGAAGGGCATATGACGATAGGCGAATGTACCGAACGAGCACGTGAATGTCATTTTCTCTTGATCTTCAGGAACAATTTTGATTTGGTTATAACCGCTGTATTCATCCAGAAAGCAATAGTACTTATGACCCGCCACTCGTTCTAGCATTTGATCCATGAATGGTAATAGAAAGTGGTCCTTTCGGGTCATGGTATTCAGTTTTCGATAATCAATACACATTCGCCATCCGGTGGGGACACGCGTTGGTACTAAATTGCCATCTTTGTTTGGGATAACTATTATACCAGCCTTTTTGGGTACCACCTGGGTTGGACTAACCCAAGGGCTGTCAGAGATTGGATATATAATCCCAATGTCAAGAAGTTTTAGGACTTCCTTTTTAACGACTTCTTGTATATTGGGATTCAAACGCCTTTGCATTTGTCGCAAAGGTTTAGCGTCTTCATCCAGATATATCTCCCTTATGCTGTTTGAGCATTTAAATTAACTTGTCCTCTTGTTCAGAATTCAACGTGGCTGAGATTATCACAGGATAAGTCTTTTTAGTCCCCAAAAAAGCGTATTTGAGCTCTTTTGGAAGCTCCTTTAATTCTAAATCGGGAAACTAAAAGTTCAAAGGCATGGCTAACTTCATTTTTGGAGGCAAGGATTCATATGGTGTGAGCCACATGCATTCAGCTATATCCTCTACTTTAGTTTCCATCATGAGGCAGGCATGATTTATGGCAGCATCTAATGGAGTTGAATCGTTAGGTTTATAGACTGCATCACATTGTGCCACTACTACTTCCAAAGGATCTTTATAGTCAATGAAATTGGCCTCATCTTCGATGACCATCTCAATGTAGTTGACTTCCTCTTCATCCTCGTATTCGTCAGGTCGGGGATTTGAGAATATCTTGACATTTAAGGTAATGTTCCCGAATACGATGGTCATGATACCACTTCTTATTTTGATTGTGGCATCTATGGTGTTGAGGAATGGACGTCCAAAAAACACCGGGATTTGTGAACATGGATTAGACACGGGTTCAGTATCCAATATCACAAAATCGACCGGGAAGACAAAAGTGTCTATCTGCACCAGAACGTTCTCCAGTAGTCCTCTAGGATATTTGATTGACCTTTCTTCCAGTTGTAATTCAACTCGGGTAGGTTTGAGTTCACCCAACCCTAGTTGTTTATAGATTGAGTATGGCAACAGGTTTACACTCGCTCCTAGATCAAGGAATACATTTTCTATCCTTTGATTTCCAATTCAACACGAGACAGTTGGGGTGCCAGGGTCTTTAAGCTTTGGAGGCAATTCATTTTGGATGATTGCGCTTGCTTGGCAAGCTACATAAGCATGTTTCTTCACACTTTGCCTCCTCTTGACCGTGCATAAGTCTTTAAGGTACTTAGCATAGGCCGACACTTGTTTGATTGCATCAAGGAGTGGAAGATTGATTTTGACTTGTTTGAACAGCTCCAAGAACTCCTGATTCTTTGGCTCATTTTGGGGTTTCTTAAGCCTTTGAGGGTACGGCGCAGGGAAAGGAAATTTAGGTAATTCGTCAATGGCAAGCTCCTTTCCGGGCCTTCTCTCAACTTCTTCTACTCGTTTAGGAGCTTCATCTTTTTCAACCAATGGTTCGTTATTATTGAGTTGCTCCTCTTCCTGAGTAGATGGTTTGCTCTTAGTCACCACTTCGTCCTCTTCATACTACTCAGAAGTAGAATGAGGCATGTTTTGCCCTATAACCTTGCTGCTTCTCAGAGTTATCACGGCTTTGGCATGCTCATGGTTATTGGGACCATTGTAGAATCCCTTAGGGTTTGGAAGTTGTTGGGCAGGAAATGTTCCTCCCAATCCCTCTAGTCGTGCATCCATCCTCTCTAACGTTGTAGACATCTTGCTCATCATTTGAATTAATTGCTGCGTTAGATTCATGTTAGAAAGAGGATCTTCCTCCTGTGACATTTTGTGTGGGGGAACGTACACGTTCGACTGTTGATTATTAGAGGGTTGAGCTTGGTTGTAGTTATTTGATCTATTTTGATGGAATGGCTGGGAATGACTGTTGTATTGCCCTTGATATTCATTGTTGTTATTGTAGGGCTGGTGTTGTTGATATTGGTTTTGTATCCCAGCATCATTTTTCCAATCAAAACCGGGGTAATTCCATCTATTGTTATTATTTTGTGAATTATAGTTATTGTAAGAATTCCTCGCCCCCCTATACCCTTGCATGGAATTCATTTCCATGGGGGGTTATTCTTGAAAATACGGCACATTAGGACAGTATTGATTAGTGTGTCCCAGCATGTTGCATGTGCCACATGGTTCTTCAGGTAAAACCTGCCTAGAACTCTCTCCTTTTATTCCCAACTCTTCTACTTTCATAACTAGTTATTCATACTTATTCATCAGATGATCCTCACTTTTTAGTTGGTATAAACTTTTCTCTTCCACACAGGATATCTGTGATCGTGGGACATCTTCCGAATTCGACCATTCATGGGCATATTCAGCTAACCACTCGAAGTGAGCTTCAGCTTCTTCAGTGTTTTTGCGAAGAAATGGCCCTGAACTCATGGTCTCGACCAACTTTTTAGTTTCACCATTTAACCCTTCATAAAAGTAGCTTATGGTTCGCCATTTCTCGTACCCATGATGTGGGCATGAGAGTAGCAAATCCTTGAAACGCTCCCAAGTTTGGGTGAAGGTTTAGTTGCTCTTTTGTTTGTAAGAGTTTATTTGTCGTTTAAGCTCAGTGGTCATGCGAGGTGGAAAGAACTTCTTTAGGAAAGCAGTGCTCATCGCATGCCAAGTGTAGATTGAATTTGGATTTAAGGTGAGTAACCACGCTTTTGCTTTATCCTTCAGGGTGAAGGGAAATAGCATTATACGTGCCACGTCTACAGGATAATTCTGTTAGGAAGTTTTGAAAACATCCTCAAAGTCCTTGACATGTAGATACGCCTTCTCGCTCTCAATTCCATGGAAGGTAGGAAGGAGTTGAATCATTCCATTGTGAAATTGAAACTCGCCTACATTGGGTGGAGTGAGAATACAAGAAGGTGTAGGCGCATGTTCAGGTGTCATGAGATTGCATAAAGGACGAAGCGAATCGTCAATTGGTAAGATGACATTATCACCATTTTCACTTTGATTATCGGCCATTGAATTTGTTGGTGTTACTAAAGGATTAATAGAACTAGATGAATCGGATGAGTAGAGTGGGTTTCCATAAATTCCTTCGATGGAATTATCGGACATAAAGGGAAAGACCCTAAGTAGTTTTTAATCTAAAGAATAAAAGAAAAAGGAAAACAGAAAGAGATAAGGATAGATTGAGGTAATCTAAGCGTTAGCTTGTTGCCTTCCCGGCAACGGCGCCAAAAACTTGACACGAGTATTTTTCTGTGTGCGCTTGTGTGCTATACCCAAGTGTAGGTAATCGTGTAAGTAGTAATTCGGTTAAGTCCAGGTCGATCCCACAGGGAAGGTGTTAAACTAAATACCTAGATTAATCTCTAAAAAGGAAAATAAAAATCAATACTTTAAAAGGATGTAGAACACGAAGTTCCACAGTTTATCAATTACTAAAGATAAAGCAATTAAACTAAATTAACTAACAAATTAAAGCGATATTTTAAAATGTGTTTTTCTTAATAAAAGGGAATGTTGGGATTACACGAATCCACCGTGACCTAGCCTTCTACCATGCAATTACGTTGAAGCTCAATGGAGTACATCCTCTACAGTATTCCGTATTTCTCTTAGGATAAAGAATCCATAGCCCTTTCATGCCCGGGACTATGTCATCACAATTAAGTTTGAAACACATAAAAACAGTTTAAAACAATAGTTAAGACTCGCACCTACAATAGTGTTAGCATTGAGGGTGGTTTACAACAGATATTGAAGAAAAATGCCTTAAGGCTTTAAGTTTACAGACTGCTTAGACAAACTGAGCGTTTGGGGATAGTTTGATAACAAATCAGCAAAATAGAAAGTCTAGAAATACTGCATAGAATGTTCTCAAGAATCAGAGTGTTTGATCGATCGACGCGCTTTCGATCGATCGAACATATTCATCTCTCGATCGATCGAAATGTCTTCCATCGCTCGACAATGTCTCTGGTCCAATCGATCGAACTAACCTCGATTGATCGAACACAGGAATTATTACGATGTATGGCAGAGGCTTGAGATCATGGTTTCATCGTGATCTCCCAACCTGGGGACTACTCAGACATAGTCTGGAGTGTCACAGATGCGTTTTTAACGTAAAGATTCATTAAGGATGCATTTGGTTGTGATTTTAAAATGAAAACTATGTAAACTAATGATGATTTGAAACCACTACTATGCTACTATCAATACTAATGAATTAAACTATAATATTAAGCAACTAGAATATAAACAAAATGAAATCACAGAACCTGGAATAGAAGAACTCGTATTAAACCAAAGAAAAACAATCTAAAAGTAACATCAAAGCTTTGAAACCTACAAAACATGTAAACTCTCTGTCTCTCTCTCTAAAACTAATAAAAAGCAATGTGTGCGTCCCCTGGGATGTATACAATATGAATATATATAACAAAAACCTAATGCTAGGGTTAAAAGTCTATCACTGCTGCGTGCGCGTAAAATCTGATAAAAGCCATGTTCGATCGATCGAACATCTCTCGATCGATTGAACTTCTGGGATCTTCGAGCGCTTGAGCTGCATTCGATCGATCGAAACCTCGATCGCTCAAAACTTCTTCGATCACTCAAAACTCTCTTTTCATGATTGATCTGTCTTCATTAGAACCTAGCACTTCCTGTTATCATTTCCATCCAATTCTTTGCTCAACAATAGTAATCTGCACAAATGACCACTAAAACAATACCACTTATCATAGTTTAATCATATTGTGTAAAAACTGGCATTGTAATTCAAATTGTAGATAAACAAGGGAATTGTAAACTAAATTAGTATATTTTCTTCTTTTAGCGCAGTTGTATTTTACAAATACCCCCACTTGTCAATGCCAAAATTTGGTAAGATAAACTAGAGCAGTTTAAGGAGAGAGAGAGAGAGAGAGAGATACTGGTTTTTTTGCATATGGTTCGGCCCTTTTAATGAAGGAACCTACGTTCACGTGTGTGTCTGAGCACGTTCACTATACTATAAAAAGCCGGGGACCTGTGGTGAACCAACAATAGTTTGGAGCTATCGTAGGTCGGCCGGGTGTGATGATGACTGCTAAAGAGGTGCTATATAGACTAAGAGCTTATCCCTTTCTATGTGGGTGAGTGGTCTCTTTTATAGATGCAAGAGACCTACTCATACAAGGAAACTAATTAGATTAGGTAATACAATCCAATTAGGATGTGATTGACACAAATCAAGTGAGTTTCCTAATTATATTAGGAAACAATTTGCACTTTCCATTAGTCTTCTAACCTGAGTAGAAAACTGTCTGGAATATTCTGGGTCATGCCTCGGGGCCTAGATGAGCTGTCCCTGTGACGGGCTGTGCTTGCGCGGTCTTCCTGACATGTTGGTCGGGGCTCTAACATATACCACTCGGGAAGTCTCAGGTAGTCTGGACTGTTCGATTATGTAGTAGAGCCAATTTTGGGTATATCAGGTTGTACCCAAGTTTAGACTAGGTCTTATTTTGGGTCCTCAAGATGTGGGATTATGTCTACATCTCAAACCAAGTTCCACTCAGTTCGGGCAATTACCAGATTTTACAGGTTTGCATGTAAATCAGTCCGAGTCTATATTAACAGTCTGGGTCTATAAATTACAGTCCGAGTCTATAATTTACGTTCCGGGGTCTAAACTAGAAATGTTGATATTAATATAATCTTAATTTGTAAATATTAATGTGACAGCGAATATGTAATGCCCTATATTTTTAATATTTATTTATACAAGAGATTGTATATATTTTCCTTGACCATATTTGAAGTTTAACTTTCAATCGATCGAAGATCTGTTAAGCAATCGAGAATTTTCAAGTTCAATCGTTTGAACCTTGTTCAATCGATTGAAACCCTGTCAACCTGAATTTATGACGTGGTTCCTACTTCAATCGATCAAACCCCTTTTCAATCGATCAAAATTGGTCAAATCACTTTCGAGCGATCGAATATACTTCGATTGATCGAACGCGCCTGGATATTTCAATTTTAGTTCACACAAAAAATGCCAACTGCCCACCCCATTCTCTATATATATGTTTGGGGCAGTGTGTGTGTGAGGCTTTGGTTTGTGACCAAGCTTTGTTGAGAGAGAGAGTTTGTGTGTGTGTGTTTGTGTTGAGTATATATATTATACATATATCCATATATATACACACACATACAATATATATACACAGTTAGAGAGAGAGAGACAGATGGGCAGAGAAGAGAAGAAGAAGAGAAGGAGATAGAGAGAGAAGGCAGAGATTGAGGAGAGAGAAGAAGAGCCACTATTGGAGCTCAAAAGCTAAAGCTTGCCAAACACAACCTTAACGACGTTTGGTGAGTTCTAAACTCACTTAGACCTATTATATTATATTTTATGAGTTTTTGACGTGAATAGATAGACCCAATGATGCCCTAACACCTCTGGACGTTCACTATTCAGAATTGGTAGAGAAGACGACTCTAGAGCGATTGAACAGAGTTCAATTGATCGAAAGTTCAATCGATCGAAAGAAATTCGATCGCTCGGACATTATTTTTTCTCAATTGATTGAAATGGTTTTAGTAGATCAAACTTTACAGAACATGGATTATTTCTTTGGTTTATTATATATAAGGTTCGATAATTTGATTTGCGATTCGAACTTCTAGTATGCTATTTTGGGTGGATTAGGGATAATGTGAGCAAAGATTAGTAATTAAGAACAACAAATCAACATAATGGCGTTAGATGTCATGTGATTCATGTACGAGGTCGATATCTGTTCATTTCAATCATAGTAGTCAGGCCACATAGGAATTATCTTGTGTCGATGTTAGAACTGAACTTAAGTAGGTTTGGTAAGTTCTGGGAATGGTGCATGGATGGACGTTTAGTCATGATATGCTCTTAAAAGTAGTGAGCTCATGATATACTCTTAAAAGCAGTGAGCTGGACCAAGTAGTCCTGAGATAGACGAGATGATTCATGGTATGCTCTTAAAAACCGATGAGCTATTAATATGCTCTTAAAAGGAGGTGAGCTTAGATTACTGCTAGATAACGCTAAGTCGTGGTAATAGATCGATATACCTTGTTTGAAGCGTTATATCCCTGTAAAGCGGTGAGTTGTGTATATGTTCTTAAAAATTAGGGATAGACCGACATGGAGTTTATGACATGCGGTGAGCTATGAATGTAATCTTAAAAGCGGTGGACGGAATAAGGGTGTATCTTTAGAGTTAAATGATTGAGTCTGTTCACTCAGTCAAGAGTATGTTGAATGTCGGTCTTCGAGTAACAAGACGACAAAGGTTGGTTAAAGATGTTGAGTAAAAGAGAAAGATACTATTGTAACATTATATCTTAGACACTTCAATAACTTGGTATTACATTATATCATTGATACCCTGTGAGTCTCTATTCACTCAGCTCTCAGTAAGCTAACGGGCATTATTGCCTGGACATTCCCTATCTAGATCACCCTGTCCCTTTTTATGCAGATAATGGAGCATATGATGACGGCTACTACCCTGAAGGGGAATATGGAGAGGGTGGCCCCACTAATGATGGTCATGCCAGAGAAGGCCGTTATGTTGACGACTACCCTTACGCCAGCTAGAGATGGAGATTGATATTTAGTTTTATTTCTATTGAACTTTATCAGTGTAACGGTGTAGGGCATATGTTGTCTCCAGATTGGTTAAGTTGTTGAGGACTACTTTGATGTGTGTATTAGTAACACTATTTTTATATTCAGTTGATTATGCTACTATTTTTTCGTTTATCTTGTGGACTAGTATCGTGTGGTGTGGATAATTAGTGACTTTCACTTGTCATATCCTCTGGACCCGAAAAGGAAATTCATTTTTTTCTATTTCTTCTGCTCCGGGGTGTGACAAAGTTTTTGGTATCAGAGCTCTAGGTTGTGATACTTTCGTTCACTAACGATCCTACACCATCTGGTCCTAGTATTTTAAGATCCCTAAGATGAGATACGAGTTTAAGATAAGTTCATCCTTTTGACAATAGATAGTTTCCTTTGCTCAGGTTAGCATGGATCCAGATTTCCACGTGTTTGTGGATGACTCTTTTGGCAGACATGTTATTTATGGTGACACAGTGAAGCCATCCATACTAGAGATATACCAGAGCCACATTCACCAAATAGCTAGTCGTTATTTAGAGGAGAGGATGTGAACTTCTCTCTGTGTTGTGGGCATGACATACACGACAGAGATACGCATGAATGCGTATCACTACTCTATGACCCAAGCAGCCGTATAACAGGAGATGGCTAGGTTGATCCAGAGTAAGCTTGAGGTGGACGAGATTGAGTTGCGAGCGATTTTAGCCAGGCCTGTTCCACCAGAGCCTGCAACTGCACCAGCACCTATAGCCCCACCATCATTGGTACCCGTTGTACCAGTTCTAGAGCCTGACCCGATTCAGGGAGAGGATGACCCAGAGCCAGAGGATGAGCATCCTAACGAGGATTTTGACAGGGATGGAGAGGAGGAGCAGATGGACGATGAGGATCCAGTAGAGGAGGAGCCTACAGATGATGACGATGATGACTAGCTGAAGGACGACCTGGAGGAGCCGAAGTATGTTCCTAATGAGGAGCTAAAGCCAGAGCAGGAGCCAGAGGACTCCTGGGCTGTTGAGGCAGATATAGTGGTTAGAGAGGATGATAAAGTAGTAGATTGATATGTGATCATGGAGGTAGTAGAGAAGGATGTTCCTAATGAGGGGATAGTAATGCCGAAGGTACCCGTTATGCTTCAGTTACCAGTCGGACGAGTAATGCATAGAGCAGCCATGGCTGATATGGCAATCGGATGGATAACGGAGATGGTCGCTCAGCCAGTTGGATTTGTTATGGGAGAGGCTGCATTAGCAGGGGCATTGGATATAGCTGATGGACTTGCTACTATTGCTGTCGATGTTGCTAATCAGGCGATGATGGCAGAGGATGTAGTTCAGGATTAGGATATCGGAGTGGTAGTAGGAGATCTTACGGCACCAGTTGAGGACATTCCCCTTGAGGAGACGGATATCGTTTAGGAGGATGATGCGCCATTAGCAGGATCAGACGTTGACGACTTTTGAGTCAGGATCTGTAGGGTTTAGTTTTTGTTAGTTGTATATTAGGACATGTTGTCCACATGATTTTTGGGAGCTTAAGAGATAGTTATTGGACCATAGCTTTGTATAGAGATTATCAATAGTAGTAGCATTGTAAACAGCTAACTTTAATACTGTTTTAGCTTATGTCCCATGTGGTATATAGTTGACTAGTGTGTAGTAAGTGGTACATCTTTTGATATATATATATACGAGCAGTACTTTTGATATATTAATTGTATGTTGGAGTGACATATGCTGATAGTAGAACTGTTAGCTCTTATTGCTATTTATCACTTTATTTGGATTTTGATTCTTCGAGATGACTTCCAGCTAATCCTCTTAATAGGTACACTTCACTAGTATACCATGGTAGGACCTTTGAGAAATCATCAACCACGTATTGGAGCACCTATTCCAGAGGGAATGGACCTATCCGAAGTCTTTGAAGCTTTTATGCAGAGGATGGAACATGTAGGTGACACCTATGATCAAGCTACAAACCAACGACCTGTCCAACCCCTAGTTATACCATTTCAACAAAGACAATCCGTAGACAAATTGTTGGCACATTTTCTCGGATTACGTCCCGAGAAGTTCGATGGATTAACATAACCATGGATGGTCGAACAATGGATAAGAGAGATAGAATTGATTTTTGAAGCATTAGAGACAATGAACAGTAAGAGAGTCATCTTGCTACGTTCCAACTAGCCTATGCTGTTGCAGATTGGTAAGAGGTGGAGTGAGCCACTAAAGGGATGAACACTGTAAGAATGATGCCTTGGGAAACGTTTAAAGGAAGATTTATGGAGAAGTACTTTCTAGAAGATGAAAATGATCAATTGGAAAAGAACTTTATGAGCCTAGTCCAAGGAGGGTGGATGGTACTGGAATACACCATGCAGTTTAAGCGATTGTTGAAGTTCACTCCCCACATGATCGATACACTACTAAAGAAGGTGAAAAGATTCCATCAAGGACTGAACCCCCATCTTCGCCATATGATGATTGGTCACTTGAACTATAGTTTTGAAGGGCTGGTCAGACTTGCTGTAAGTTTGGAGAAGGATGTGTATCCAGTATAGCGACAGTAGATGAATCGACCCCAAGCGTCGAGAAGTTTTCAGCAACAGTGGAATTTTTAGAGCTAGCCCCCAAGGAATACCCAAGGGTAGAGACCTCAGAATAATTTTCAAGGCAATAAGAGAACCTGGGATGGAACTAGGAAGCTTCAGTTGAGCTATCCTCGACCCCAGCAATATCAACAGCGAGGACCGTAACCTCAAGCACTATTTATAGCTCTACCACCAAATGACAGAGGTTATTTTAACTATAGGAAGCTGAGACATATTACCAGAAATTACTTTGCCCCCAAAATTCATCGCAGGCTGGACATAGTCTGCCATAACTGCAACAAGCCAGGGTACTTGACCAAGGATTGTCGTACACCACTAGGAGGACACTATGGGGCACAAGTTTAAGGAATTCAGGGACCCCCAGATTAGACTAGAATGAATGCCATAATCCTAGGAGAAGCAGGCTTTAATTCTGATGAGCAATAACATTTGGAAGGTACATTTATACTCTTTCATAGTCCAGTTAAAGCTTTATTAGATATTAGAACTGCATGTTCATTTATTGCTATTAAGATTACGCGTCAGTTGGGATTAGAAACCCAAACACTCAAGCTAGCACTTAATGCTGTGTCACCATTAGAAGTGACTGTTAAGTTGGGTAAAATGTGTAAAGATTGTCCATTGACCTTGGGAGATAGGAATCTTCCAATAGACTTGGTAGTTTTGTTGATGTCGGAGTTCGACATTATCCTAGGAATGGATTTAATAGCTAAGTACAGTGCCAACTTAGATTGCCCTACCAATATGATTATATTCCCAATACCAAGATAACCATCGATCATATTTCAGTGTCAACCAACGAACAACATGTTCTTGACAAGTGGTTTAGCTACAATCAGGAGTACGAGTACATAACCAATGATGGATCATATTCCTACTGTACAAGATTTCAAGGATGTTTTCTAGGATATTAAGGGACTTCCACCAAATAGAGAAATAGACTTTTGCGTGGAATTAGTACCTAGTACATTGCCAATATCTAAAACTCCATATAGGATGGCACCAACTGAGATGTTAGAACTAAAGAAGCAAGTTCAGGAACTTGAAGATTTGGGATTTGTTCACCCAAGTATGTCACCTTGAGCAGCACCAGTTCTGTTTATGAAGAAGAAAGACGGAACACTTCAACTCTGCATAGACTATAGGGAATTGAACAAGGTTACGATTAAGAATAGATATCCACTTCCTCGGATAGAGGATCTATTTGACTAGTTACAAGGATCAAAATCTTCTTAAAAATTAATTTACGTTCAGGATATCACCAACTGTTAGTTCGACCCAAAGATGTAACGAAGACTGTGTTCAGGACGAGATATAGGCATTATGAGTTTCTAGTTATGCCTTTTGGATTGATGAAAGCTCCAATAGTATTCACGGACTTAATGAATAGAGTATTCAGACCATATCTAGATCAATTCATTATAGTATTCATCGATGACATCTTGATCTACTCAAAGACAGAAGAGGACCATAAGGAACACTTACAGATTGCTTTGCAGATGCTTCGAGATAGCAAGTTGTACAAAGTTTAGCCAGTGTAAATTTTTGCTACCGGAGGTCAAATTCTTGGGGCATGTTATATCTCAGGATGGTATCTCTATGGACTCATCTAAGATCGATGCAGACTTAAGCTAGATTAGACCAACCAATGCTATAGAAGTTAGGAGATTTCTTGGTCTAGTAGGATATTATCGAAGATTTATCAAAGGATTTTCTAGGATAGCAGGACCTTTGATGAACTTGATGAGAAAGGAGACAGAATACGAATGGACGGATAAGCATGAGAGTGCATTTCAGGAGTTAAAGGAAAGATTGACTTCTACATTAGTACTTATTATACCAAAGAGTGGAAAAAGATATATCATCTATAGTGATGCATCGTACCAAGGACTTGCGTGTGTACTTATGTAAGATGGGAATGTCATTATATATGGATCCGAACAGTTGAAGGTACATAAGAAGAATTATCCAACGTACAATTTGGAATTGGCAGCAATAGTCTTTGAATTAAAGATTTTGAGGCACTATCTCTATGGAGAAAAGTTTGATATATTTTTCGATCATAAAAGCTTGAAGTATTTGTACTCTCAGAAGGAGTTGAACATATGTCAACAAAAATGGATGGAGTTACTCAAGGACTATGACTTTTCATTGCAATACCATCCAAGTAAAATGAATGTCATAGCCGATGCTTTAAGTCGTAGACCTCGATTAGTAATCGCTACATTATTAATTCGAGAATGGCAAGCATTGGAAGTATTAGTTGAATTTGAACTTCAGCCAGTGGAACCAATGGAAGGACAATATTTTGGATGCCTTATGGTACAACCAACTTTGTTCAGCCATATCATAGAAGCTCAATAGACAATGGAAGATTTAAAGTTATGGTTCGCCAAGATGTCCGCAAAGGAACCAGAAGTCTGGAGTATTATTACTGATAGAGCCTTACAATGTAAAGATAGATTCTGTGTACCTAATGAAAAAAATCTGTAAAAAGAAATATTGGATGAAGCACATACGTCACAGATGATGATTCATCTTGGAAGTACGAAGATGTGCAAGGACTTAAAGAGGAATTTTTGGTGGAAAGGAATGCAGTTAGAAGTAGCTGAGTATGTATCTCAATGTCTGACTTGTAAACAATTAAGTAAAGGCAGAACATCAGAAGCCATCTGGACTGTTACAGCCGTTACCAATTCCCTAATAGAAATGGGAACATATAATCATGGATTTCGTGGTAGGATTGCTGAAGTCACAGTAGAACCACGATGTTATTTGGGTGATTGTAGATTGACATACAAAGATGGTACATTTCATAGCCTATAGTATGACGTATCCAGTAGAATGTTTGAGTCGAATGTATCTACAACATGTTATACGGTTACACGGTGTACCTATTACTATCGTGTTAGATCGAGATTTGCGTTTATCGCAGAATTTTGGAAGAGTCTTCAGACAGCGATGGGAACATCACTGAACTTGAGTTTAACCTTTCATCCGTAGACTGATGGACAGACTGAATGAGACAATCAAGTAATGGAAGACATGCTACGCACTTACGTTATTGATCTTGAGAGTTCTTAGGAGACGCACCTGCCATTGATCAACTTCTCCTACAACTACAGTTACCATACGAGCATAGGAATGGCACCATTTGAAGCTATGTATGGAAGACCTTGCCGATCGCCACTATGTTGGGCCAAAGTTGGAGATACTCAACTTCTTGGGCCAGAGATGGTACAAGAGACCAACGAAAAGATTCAAGTTGAATGAGTAATGATGAAGACAGCTCAGACCGGACGCAAGAGTTATGCTGATAAGCGACGCAAAGATTTGGAATTCGCCGTTGGAGATCACATACTGCTTAAAGTTTCACCAGTTCAAGGCATTGTCAAAATTTGGACAGAAGAGAGGTCAGCTATAGCCATAATTTATCAGACCATTTGAGATTCTAGAATGTGTTGGAAGGGTTGCTTATCGACTTGTATTACCGCCGAAGATGTCAGGAGTGCACAGTGTGCTCCACATTTATATGCTAAGGAAGTGTGCTCATAACCTAGTGCACGAGATTAATTTTGAAGATATTGAGTTCAATGATAACGTCATGTTCAATGAAGGACCAGTGCGGATTTTAGATCGAGGAATCAAGAAGCTTAGGAATAAGGAAATACCGTTAGTCAAGATCCAGTGGAAGCATCATGATGAAGGAGAAGTTTTGCGGGAGCCAGAGTCAAAGATGCGAGAGAAGTTTTTGTTTTTGTTTTAGACCTTGGTTGTTTTTTATTTCTAGGATGAAATTCTTAATGAGTGGTGGATGAAAGTATGCCCTGTATTTTCAATATTTATATATACAAGAGATTCAATATATTTCCCTTGACCATATTTGAAGTTTCACTTTCGATCGATCGAAGATCTGTCAAGTGATTGAGAATTTTAAGTTCAATTGTTTAATCAATCGAAACTTTGCCGACCTAAATTTATGACATACTTTAATTGATCAAACCCCTTTTTAATCGATCAAAATTGGTCGAATCACCTTCGAGTGATTGAACATACTTCGAGGATCGAACGCACCTGGATATTTCAATTTTCGTTCATGCAAACCATGTCACCTGCCTATCCCATTCTCTATATATATGTTTGTGGTAGTGTGTGTGTAAGGTTTTGGTTTGTGCCCAAGCTTTGTTGAGAGAGAGAGAGTGTGTGTTTGTGTTGAGTATATATATATATTATATATACATCTATATATATACACACATACTATATATATACACACAGTCCGAGAGAGAGAGAGAGAGAGAGAGAGAGAGAGAGATGGGCAGAGAAGAGAAGAAGAATAGAAGGAGACAGAGAGAGAAGGCAGAGACTAAGGAGAGAGGAGAGGAGCCACCATTGGAGCTCGGAAGCTAAAGCTTGCCAAACACGCCCTTAGCGACGATCAGTGAGTTCTAAACTCACTTAGTACCTGTTATATGATGTTTTAAGAGTTATTGACATAAATAGATAGATCCAATGATGCCCTAACACCTTTGGACGTTCACTATTCTGAACTATAGGAGAAGATGACTCTCGAGCGATTGAACTGAGTTCAATCGATTGAAGGTTCAATTGATCGAAAGAACTTCGATCGCTCAAACATTATTTTTTCTCAATCGATTGAAATGGTTTCAATCGATCGAACTTTACAGGACATGGATTATTTCTTTGGTTTATTATATATAAGGTTCGATTATTCGATTTGCAACTCGAGCTTCTAATATGCGATTTTGGGTGGATTAGGGATAATGTGACAACAAAGATTAGTACAATTAAGTACAACAAATTAACATAATGGCGTTAGATGCTATATGATTCATGTACAAGTTTGATATTTGTTCATTTCAATTAGAGTAGTCAAGCCACATGGGAATTGTCTTGTGTTGATGTTAGAACTGAACTTAAGTAGGTTTGGTAAGTTCCGGGAATGGTGCGTGGACTATCGTTTTGTCATGATATGCTCTTAAAAGTGGTGAGCTGGACCAAGTAGTCCTAAGATAGACGAGATGATTCATGGTATGCTCTTAAAAGCCGGTAAGCTATTAATATGATCTTAAAAGGAGGTGAGCTGAGATTGCTGGTAGATAACACTATGTCGTGGTAATATATCAATATACCTTGTTCTAAGCATTATATCCCTATAAGGTAGTGAGCTGTGCATATGTTCTTAAAAGCTGGGGACGGACCGACGTGGAGTTCATGACATGCGGTGAGCTGTAAATATTCTCTTAAAAGTGGTGGACGGAATAAGGGTGTGTCCTAGAGTTAAATGATTGAGTCTGTTCATCTAGTCAAGAGTATGTTGAATATCAGTGTTCGAGTAACAAGACGACAAAGGTTAGTTAACGACATTGAGTAAAGAGAAAGATACTATTGTAACATTATATCTTAGACACTTCAATAACTTGTTATTATGTTATATCATTGATACCCAGTGAGTTTCTATTTACTCAGCTCTTAGTAAGCTGATGGCTGTTATTACTTGGACATTTCCCGTCCAGATTACCCTGTCCCTTTTTATGCAGATAATGGAGCATATGAAGACGACAGCTACTACCATGAAGGGGAATATGCAGGGGTGGCCCCACTAATGTCGGTCATACCGGAGAAGGCTGTTATACTGATTAATACCATTACACAAGCTAGAGATGGAGATTTATATTTAGTTTTATTTCTGTTGAACTTTATTATTGTAATGGGTACTTGGGCATATGTTGTCTCCAGACCTGTTAGCTTCCTGAGGACCACTCTGATGTTTGTATTAGTAACACTATTTTTATATTTAGTTGATTATGTTACTGTTTTTCCATTTATCTTGTGGACTAGTACCGTGTGGTGTAGATAATTAGTGACTTTCACTTGTCAATCCCTATGAACCCAGGAAAGAAATTTATTTTTCTCCATTTTTGCTGCTCTGGGCTTGACAGAATATCTGTTATATCCTATAATTATAGATGAAACAACATGAAATATTAGAATACGCAATATTAATATACGAGGTCGGGTTTATATAATCTAAGACCTAGGTGACAACAAAATATTATATATCTTATGATGATGCCAAAATTTGGTTAAAGTAAATTAGAGCAGATTAAGGAAAGAGAGGGTGCGAGACTGGTTTTTTGTATGTGGTTCTGCCCTGTTAATGAAGGAACCTACGTTCACGTGTGTGTCTGAGCACGTTCACTATACTATAAAAAGTCGAGGACCTGTGGTGAACCAACAATAGTCTGGAGCTACCGTAGGTCGGCCGGGTATGTTGATGACTGCTATAGAGGTGCTGTATAGACTGAAAAGTTCATCCCTTTTTATGGGGGTGAGGGGTCTCTTTTATGGATGCAAGAGACCACTACTACATGGATAAGGAAATATAATCCAATCAAGATTGATTGGCATTAATTATGGGGGTTTCTTAATTGGATTAGGAAATGATGTGCTCTTTTCATTAGTTTTCTAACTTGATTAGGAAATAGACTGGAATATTCTGGAGGGTGTCTCGCGGGCCTGGCTTGACTGCGCCTGTACGGACCGTGCTTGCGTGGTCTTCCCGACTTGTTGGCCGAGTCTTGGACGAACCGCTCGGGATGCCTTGGGTAGACCAAACTGCTCGGGCTGATGCTTATCCAAGGAACTATTCATGATTTGGTTGAGATAGGGGTCGGCCATTGAGTGGAACTGCTCGGTTATAGGATAGATCCAATTTCGGGCGTATCAGCTACCCCCCATTTCCAAGGTTGGCTTGATGCCATATCGGGGCAAGTTTGGAAATCTGTTTGATGCCACTTACCGCTATGTGAGTACTCGGGGAAGCTGCCTGGGAGCTTCTGAGTCTCGCGAGTTCTCGGGAATTGGCTAAGATTTGAGACTTAGCCTAGCTAGGAGTTTTTAAGTGCACGGGAATTGGCCAAGAGTTGAGACTTAGCCTAATTCAGAGTCTTTTATTTGAAGTAAGCTCCTAGGATGATTATCTTCTACCTGTAAACCTTCGTCAAGGTTGTGGGCAAAAGAATTTGACAATGTTGGAAAAGCTAACCTAAAGCGTATTTGCTTTAGGGTCCTTTTATGTTAACTCCCCAGGATGGTTATCTTCCGCCCAGCCAACCTTTGGCAAGACTGTTGAGAGAAGAGTTTGACCATGTTGGTAGAGCCGACCTATAGCGTGTTTGTAGACACCCAAATTTTGACCGACCGTTAAATTTAGGAGAGTGTCACCTTCACTTCCAATGATGATAAGGACCGAAAAGATTCGAAGTATTCCAAGCTCTTCAGAAAGTTCTCCAAACGCGATAAAATTTCACAGAAAGAAGAAAATAGCAGGTATTTGGGAGAATTCAGGTATAAAACACCATTTTTGGAAAAGATCTTCAAAAATAAGTTTCTTTAAGAAAAATGGAAGAAAGAAAAGAACTAAAAAGGGAAGTTCAACAGAAAACGGCACACGGCAGTATTCCGCGGCACTTAGTGAGTGTCGAACGGCATCCAGTGAGTGCCGGCCCGGCATTTACTGAGTGCCGCCGACATTTTCTGACTGCCGTTTGCTTTTAAAGTCCGTATTTTGTGGTACAATACGTATATGTATGCGCATAAAAACAAAAAACTGATAAAGTAAGGTTGACAAAAATACGGCAATCAATAATTTGGCGCGGCATTTACTGAGAGCCGCGCGGCAGTCACGGAATGCCGTCGCGGCAGTCATGAAGTGTCGCGGCGGCATCCACGGACTGCCGCAAATTACTCTTGACTGCCGCCCTGGGCAGCAGTCTTTCTAATTTCAGGAAGTACGTATTGTACCACCAAATGAGACATTTACACCTGTCTTTTACTCTGAATTCACTAAAAAAACTTTGTAATTTTTGTCTATAAAAGAGGGAGGATCTTCCTTGAGGAGGGGGAGACATACAACACAATACATGAGAGATAACCACCACAATATTAACATATTTTTGAGAAAGAAAAGAGAGAGTTTTGGAGAGCTTGAAGAAGAGTTTGGAAGATCTTCAAAGGAGAGAAACTTTGAGGATAGTTTGGAAGTGATCCTCTAACCATAAGTTGTCTATTTACATTCTTCCTTTCTTGAATCTCTAATCCTCAAACCTTTTTATTTTCTTTGCTCCATTTATTTTGTTGATCATACTTCCTTCTTGAGACTCTTAGATATTCTCAATATCTCTCTTGAAATCTCTTGAACATGATCTTTTGAATCCCATGTAAGCTTGTGCTTCACATGGGAATCAAAGTTTGATCATCACTCCATTTCATAGGCAAATAGATGGATCCAAGTCCACACTTATGACTTGGATCCTCTAAAGTTGATGTTTCATGGAATCCTTTCTATATTCCTTTGAGACTCATGAGTATAGTCATGTCTTCATCTCCAATGACCATCAAATAGTAGGAGAAAGTGGTTTTGAGTCTAAGCCCATCCCCATGGTTTAGATTCTTTATCTTGAGATTTCATGAAGTCCATTCATACTTCACTTGAAATCTATAAATATGAAGGTCTTTTAGTCTCCAATGACCATCAAATGGTAGGAGAAGATGGCTTAGTTTAAGTCCAACTTCATGGTTCAATAGTTGGGGTTAACAAATAAAAGTTGAACTTGACAAATGAAAACAGTGAGTTCACAAACTGTTTTTGATCAAAGATTTTTAGTTCGAAATCTAACCGTCGGAATCAAGTGAAACCAACGGGAAAGTGTCAATAACACAATATTCTACCACTGTAATTTTTGTTTCAAGGTGGTTTCACGTCTAAAGTGGTTTGGTTATGAGTTTTGTAAGGTCACTACAATCTGTCCAGAGTTTCAGCATAGTAACACTCTTTTGAAATAAGTAAACCAATGCTTTAATAAAGTGTTTGTGACCCAAAATATTTTTTTCTAAGTAGATTAATGTGTTAGGAAGTCACCCTAAAAAGAACAAAGCATTTCTGAATTTTGTACTATTTTTAGAAAATCGTGCAAGAACTCTGGAAAGAAGGTTGTAGAATGCTGAGTGATGTCTGGTTTTTGTCCAATTCCCGGAGATCCAACTGTTGAAACTTTGATTTCTTTTTTGGGTTAAAAACTAGAAACACAGAGGCATCTTGTATCCAAATTTCATCAAGATCAAACCAAGGGAACCACGCTTTTTCATTTTTTAAAGTTATGATCTGCTCTTTGTAATTCATAAAAAACTGCTACTGTTTTTGTCTAATCTTATTTATTTCAACTCAAATGGCCCCCTAATGTCTTGAGACCGAAATCATACTTTGAATAATGATAATTTAGCTTAAATCCAGACGCTAAGTGACCCAAATTAGTGAATAAATCCACGTCTTATTCTTGTTCACATTCATTCATTCATGTACATTTAATGCTCATGATTAGAACTAGCTATTGAATAAAGTTGGATTTCATGCTTGATAGGTTTAAGCTAGAAATTTAGGATTGTTATTTCTTACTTCACATCTTGTATATCATATGGACTAACCTTTTGTTTTGTAGTGCTGTTAAGGTATGATCTCTAGGACCCCCTTTAATTTATTTTAATTTCTTGATTTTATTGATTTTTCAACCTCAGGCGCGACACATTAGAATTAGGATCTTGCCTTATATGTATATGTGATTAGAGACTCTTTTTTAGGATTTTCTTTTGTTTGTATGCATTGCACGTTTAATATCGCTGCTGGATCCTGGGTAAGTTCTCTTGTTCCCTAGTGCATATCATGTTGCTTGCTACTTGAAATATGTGATTTTTGAATGATATTTTATCAATTGTAATTTTACACCCCTTTGGACATGCTTTTTGTAACGTATATCTATACATATATATTAGTTGAGGGCACGTTTAAATTAATAATTCGATTAGAAGGATATTGAGTAGAGGTCTATTGCAAGATAGGATGAGAGAGGGTTTTTTAGTCCGACGGGCTCCTTCCTCTGTCATTCCATAATCCCCGGAACTAGTTAATCTCTGGTTTCTAAAAGATCAGTTTGCTTTTAAAATGGTTTCTTAATTTTTCCTTTTAAAAATTAAGTGGCGACTCATTTATTTTTGAAATTGATTTTGAAAAGCTGTGGGTAAAAGAAAGAAAACTGCGATATCCACAATCTGGCGACTCTGCTGGGGATCGAACCCAGAATCTCTGGTTTCGCAGACCAGAATTCTGATTTTGGGTTCACTTGAGGATTAGACTTGAAAAATATCCTTTTAATTGAATTAATTAATCTTTGCGTGCCTGTTGCATTTCACTTGCATGTCCAGCCAGTCGATTGCACGGAACTATGACCTTGGAGGCTCGGGGCAACCCGGTCGGTCAAGTCATCATGGGACTGTGTGGTCACCCTTGATCTCGTACCATGATTTGGTATATGAAGCATCCTATCGGGTGTGTGTCAAGGGTCCCTTATTTGACCAAAACCCAGCCTTTGCACAGTAGTTTCTATAGAACCTCTCAATCTTAGAAAATCAATTCATGATTAGGATTATGTGCTAGGAAGTTTTGTATGCCCGGAAGGGATTACTTGAGATGATGACGATACTTTCTTGATGAAAGATGTATAATCTTTTAATCACCTTTTAGCAATTTCTCTTCATGTTCCACGACATTTGGAGAACATGCCGAACCTTGATTATAAGATTATACTTCTTATATCATGTTTAGCTAAGCATCATTGACCTTGTATGTATCCAAATTCATGGAAAGTACGGTGACAATCCGGTCATGTGATCCCCCTATCCAAAGGTTTTTCTCAAGGTTTTCGATTACCTTTTCAAAAAAAAATATTTTCCTCTTTTCAATTAAAAATTCCTAAATTAACCTTTGTTAAGGCATATTTCACTTGATCATCTTCAAAAGAAAAATTCGAAAATCCTTGAAAATTATTTTTTTGGTAGAAGAATGTTCTCAAAAAGTACTCTCAAGGATTGTTTTCAAAAGCCTTTTTACTACCCAAAAAATGCTTTTCAAATAAATTTTGAAAATTTTGAAATGACCAACCTCTAAGAAGGTAGTGAGGATCACAATGAGAGGAGAAATCAGCGCACTTGACATGGGTGATGATTTTATGTGCTTATGTGCTTATGTGTTAGGATTAGGATTAGGATTTTCTCTTTTTGGCATATAGAATAGGCACACACGCACACATGCATTACATCCGCGTGACATATAAAAGGAAAGCTTTTTTTAAAGTGTCTTTGAGTGATAAAAGGAAGATAAAAAGATTTTAAAAGGAAAATTTTCAAAAGTTGTTGTAGGAGCGAAAATAGCATCAACGTCAAATCAAGCGTGGTTTAGGGATCCCACGGCGAGACTAGTAAGGAGAGAATACATTGACATGGCCGAAGAGAAACAATGAAGAGATGGCTGTGTTAAGGATGCTGGTAGAACAACAAGCGGAGCAGATGAGGTGACAGGCCGAAAATATGAACCGCATGATGGGGATGATAGAAGAGCTGAATCGCCGACCACCACATGTAATTCCACCTGTCATGGACCCACCTTTGGGAGGAGGAGAAGGAGATTGGTTCGACGATCAGGAAGCACAATGGACTAATGCACTGCGGGCCAACAGAGACAGAGAGAAAGCTGAGAAAGAGAAGCAACTGACCGAGAAAATAGAGAAGTTGGAAAGGGTGATGCGCAAGGCTCAGGGGGTTGATACCTATCTAATGGAGTTAGAAGGCCTGTATGACGGGGTCCACGAGACGCTGCCTGCCGGGTTCAAAATGCCGATCTTTGATACGTTTGATGGCACCGAAAATCCTCGCAGTCATATAAGAATGTGTATTGGGGCTTTCCAACCGAGCGGCTTGAGCACAACTATGATGGCAGTCCTATTCCAACAAACTTTGACTGGAGCTGCTCTGTCCTGGTATCTTACTCTCGAACCAAGCAAAACCAGGGAGTGGGAAGAAGTGATTAAGGCATTTGTGGCACAGTACGAATACAATCAAGATTTGGATGTCACTGTCCGAGATTTGGAGACCACTAGGCAAGGGAACAAAGAATCATTCGCCGAATACCTGAGTAGATGGAGGGGAAAGGCAGCTAAAATGGTACAAAGGCCGTCTGAGAAGGACCAGATCCGAATGCTGATGAAGAATCTACAGCCAGTGTATCAAGAAAAGATGAGATTCCAGTCGATCAATACCTTTGCTGAGGTTTTCGATGTCGGGACAAGGATAGAGGATGCGATCCAAGAAGGGGTAATCAAGAAAGAGGAGCAACCAAACCGATACAGGAGGCCAAACTATGGGTCCAACGGAGGACAAACAGGGGGTCACCCTGGCCCCACCGATGTCAATGCACTGAATGGGCCGGAAAAGAAATTTGACATAGCACCAAGGAGAGGAAGGGATAAAGCACCAAGAAAGTTCTCAGATTTGGGAGTGTCACTGTCAACCGCCCTCGATAGATTGTTAGCCAAGGGGCATCTCCGTCAGCTGGAACCATGACCTCTACCGAGTCCGCTTTTGCCAAATTTCCTAGGGGACCTCTTCTGCAAATTTAATCAGCAGAAGGTCACTCAACGGATAGGTGTATGAGACTAAGGCACGAGATTCAGGACCTCATTGATAATAAGGTGATTTCAGAACCCCCCACCAAAGCTCCGAGTGTTACTAGAAATCCGCTTCCGAATCATCGAGCTGTGCCACCACCAGAGGGCCTTTACCTCTTGGGGATAGAAGAAGCAACCTTCGATCCGTCTAGGCTAATCACTAAGGCCGGGACATCAAGAAAGCCATATCGGCTGCCCAAGGATTCGACAATCTGTGCTTTGGAGGATCAGCCGAGAAAGAATGAAATAGGATAATCAGACTGGTGGGTTAAAGGGAATGACGATCAAGACGAAAGCCAGGTAGAAGAGGATCTTTGGTACGAGAGCGACAAAGAAACAGAGGTGGTGAAGGGTACTTTGACAGTTGATTCAGAAATTGACAATCTATGGGCAAGGGAAGAAGTCAGTCATTTAACTCGGTCTGACAGACACTTTAAACCACATGAGCTAGAGGAGGATCATCCTGGGAGAGAATTGGACAAGGGAAAAGGGAAGATGAATGAAGAAGAGGAAGAAGACAGGGTTCTAAAGCAGATGAAGAAAACTAAGGCCAATATCACCATTTGGGGGTTACTGATTGCCTCCAAACGCCATAGACAGACAGTCCTAGACGCTCTGAATCAATCTGACGTGTCTATCGACACCACCCCGGAGGATATCGTAGGACTGATTGGCAAAACTCCGACTTCGACTATTACCTTCTCGTCAAATGACTTGCCTCCGGGAGGGCCCGTCCGCAATAAACCGTTGTATGTCACTATCAAATGCTTGGGGAACATCGTGCCTGCTTGCCTGGTTGATAATGGGTCGGCCCTCAACGTGTGTCCTTTCCGAACGGCTAAGTGAATGGGCCTGGATGAGTCGGCATTTACACCATCTGAGCAAAGGGTAAGAGCCTACGACAACACCCAGAGAACAGTCATGGGGATAGTCCTTCTTCGTCTCGTTATCGGCCCTTTTGGAAAAGAAGCTGAATTCCAGGTCATCGACATCCCCGCTTCCTTCAACCTGTTGCTGGGTAGGCCTTGGTTGGACAGTTTGGGTGCTATACCATCAACGATCCATCAGAAGGTTAAGTATGTCTGGGAGGATAAAGTCTATGATATCCTCGGGGACAGCTGGGTTCGTTCGTCCGAAGCATCATCAAGCGCGCCAGTTCTAGAATTACAGCTGTAAGAAGAAGAAGCAAAAATGGGAGGGTTCGAGTTCATCAGCATGTTGGAAGAGGAAAAGTCGAGGGAGTTTCTACCGCTCCATTTCGATCAGTATGCCAGTCCAATGGTCGCAGGGATCATGAAGATAATGGGTTTCTTTCCAAGATTAGGGGAAGAACATTCAAGGCCTGCCTGAGTTTCCAAGAATCCCTACTCAGACTCACACTCACGGTCTAGGGTACCAGCCAACAAAGAAGGAGTTGAGGGCAAAGAAGAAGACAGCGGACGCACCAATAGACCCTTATCAAAAGACACTCAATGGTTACTTCGTAAAGGAAGCAGAAGATTTCCTCTTCTGTGGCTTCCCAGAGCCATGGATGGACCAAAAGGACAAACGTCTAAAGCCAGGGTTCGAGATCTTTTTCTCCCATGAATTTTCCAAGTACAAAGACCCATTTTTACAAATGCCTGAAAAGTCCGTTGCTGCCAAGGATTGGATCGGTGCGCTAGACGGCTCTGTCATAAAAAATCTGCTGGATGAGGGAAGCACGGAGGTTATGAAAGCAGATCCTGGAAAAGCCAAAGGTGAATACATCGAAGGTCTGGTGGAGGAAGCAGCCGAGAGTAGAGAAGATGAGGAAGATCAGGGAGAGGCCGACAAGGGGAAGGCCGAGAAAGAAAAGATGGAAGAAATTACCAAGGTAGGGGATCTGGAAGAATGCTTCATCACTGATCTGGGGGGAGAGAACAAGATAGAGTGGGTTTTTGAGTCTAGTGATAGGTTTCCCCCACACCCAGAGTCTGTAATGGCCCAAATGAGGCGTCTGTCAATTTTTATGACTGTTGTAATCACTCCAAAGAAAATCAATGAAAGTATGACTGATTCTGCCTACTCGAACGTGCTTAATGAATGTGATGCTCATGAAATACCTAATGAATTGCAAAAGTCAATTAAAAAAGAAAAAGAATCTGCATGCAAAATCATTGAGGACACTCTAACAGTTAACCTAGGAAATGAAAATAATCCTCAAAATGTCTTTATTGGCTCCACACTTAGCAATAAAGAAAGCAAAGAACTAATCAATCTATTAAATGAATTCAAAGATATTTTTGCATGGTCTTATAATGATATGCCAGGCATTGATCCAAAGATAGTCCAGCACCACATCCCTCTCTTTCCCAATTCAAAACCCATAAAACAAAAATTGAGGCGAATGAGGCCCGAATGGGCACTTAAAATAAAAGAGGAGGTTGAAA
Organism: Hydrangea macrophylla; assembly: GCA_033977485.1. Taxonomy (NCBI): domain Eukaryota; kingdom Viridiplantae; phylum Streptophyta; class Magnoliopsida; order Cornales; family Hydrangeaceae; genus Hydrangea; species Hydrangea macrophylla. The sequence goes on along the minus strand of CM066998.1, from coordinate 8,637,805 downwards.
AGCAATTAAAGGCAGGATTCTTGATGGTCACCGAGTATCCTGAGTGGATTGCCAACATTGTACCTGTCCCAAAGAAGGAAGGTCGTGTTAGGGTTTGCGTTGATTTTTGAAATTTAAACAGGGCAAGCCCTAAAGACGATTTCCCGTTACCCCACATCGACGTGTTGGTCGTTAACACTGCAGGACATGAGCTTCTATCTTTCATGGATGGATTCTCTGGGTATAATCAAATCCTCATAGCACCCGAGGATAGAGAGAAAACCACGTTCATCACTCTGTGGGGGACATATTGCTATAGGGTCATGCCGTTCGGACTTAAGAATTCAGGTGCGACCTATCAGAGGGCTGCCACCACTTTACTACACGACATGATCCACAAAGAAGTGGAGGTGTATGTGGATGATATGATTGTGAAATCCAAAGAGAGGGGAGGGCACCTAGAGGCTTTAAGAAAGTTCTTTGAGAGATTGAGGGAGTTCAAAATGAGGCTAAATCCGCAGAAATGCACGTTCGGAGTCACTACCGGGAAATTATTGGGATTTCTTATTACTCAGAGGGGAATAGAGGTGGACCCCACCAAAATAAAAGCCATAACCGAAATGAACCCACCGAAAAATGAGAAAGAACTAAGAGGTTTCCTGGGGAGAATACAGTTCATCAGCCGCTTCATTTCCAAACTCACCTTAACCTGCGACCCACTATTCAAACTTCTTAGAAAAGGAGAGAAATTCAAATGGGACGCCCCTTGCCAACAAGCCTTCGACAAAATCAAAACCTACCTCCAAAACCCACCTGTCCTATCGCCACCTTTACCTGGGAGATCCCTGTTACTTTATCTCTCCGTATCTGAAGACTCGATGGGGTGTATGCTGGCCCAAGAAGGAGAAGAGGGGCACATGGAGAAGGCCATTTATTACTTGAGCAAAAGAATGGTCGGATATGAGTTAAAGTACTCGCCCTTGGAAAAGGCCTGTTGGGCCTTGGTTTGGTGTACCCGTCGCCTTCGCCATTACATGCTAACCTTTCCTGTAATCCTGGTATCCCGAATGGACCCATTAAAATACCTATTCGAAAAACCCATCTTGACCAGTAGGATTTCCCATTAGACCATGATGCTAGCTGAATTCGACATCAAGTATGTCACTGCCAAGTCTGTGAAAGGAAGGGTTGTCGCTGAGTTTTTAGCCGACCTCGCCATAGAATCCGAGGACGAGGAAGAACTCAAGTTCCCGAATGAGGGAATAATGGAGGTAAAGGAGGATTTGTGGAAAATGTAGTTCGATGGAGCAGCCAACCAACTAGGTTACAGAGTTGGAATCATTCTCATAGCACCCGATGGGACCCCTATCCCATTAACCGTCAAACTCAAGTATAACTCGACCAACAACACCGCGGAGTACGAAGCGTGCATAATTGGGATGGAAGCAACCTTGGCTTTGAAAGTCGAACAGATTGATGTCTTCGGAGATTCCAATTTGATCATGTCCCAAGTCCGAGGAGATTGGAGGGTAAAGCATGAGAAGTTGAGACCTTATCACGACTACCTGGAAAGTCTGAAAGCCCAATTTAAGAAGATTTCTTTTTACCACCTTCCTCGTGAAGAAAACCAACTAGCCGACTCCTTGGCCACCTTAGCATCAATGATCCAAATCCCTTCCAAAATTACCATGATCCCGCTATCCTTAGAAGTAAGAAATCAACCGTCATTTGAAATGATTGCGGCCATAGAAAGAGAAGATGAAGTGCCTTAGTATGAAGATGTGTGGAAGTTCATCAAAGAAGGAGAATACCCCGAAGGAGCCTCAAAAAAGGACAGAAAAGCGATTCGACGATTCGCCGCCCAATTTGCGATTTATGCAAATAAGCTATGGAAGAAATCCTACACTGGGTACAATCTAGAATACCTATACGGGAAGGAAGCTAAGAGAATGATGGAGGAAATACATGAGGGAGTGTGTGGGCCCCACATGAATGGGCACATGCTGGCAAAGAAGATCATCCGACAGTGGTACTATTGGACGACCTTGGACAAAGACTGTTGCGAATACGTTAGAAGGTGTCACAAGTGTCAAATTCATGCAAATTTGATGCATACCCCGTCGTCACAGCTCTATAGCATGACCACCCCTTGGCCATTTTCCGTGTGGGGGATCGATATCATTGGTGAGATAGTTCCGAAGGCTTCCAATGGGCACCGATACATAATCGTGGCTATTGATTATTTTACAAAGTGGGTAAAGGTAGCCTCGTATGCAACTTTGAAAGCCAAGGACATGGTGAGTTTCATCGAGAAAAACATAATCTGCAGGTACAGGGTCCCAAATGAGTTTATCTCCGATCATGGCAGTCATTTCCAGGGAGAGGTTATCCTGCTCCTGGAAAAGTATAAGATCACTCGCCATCAATCGTCCCCGTATAGGCCTCAGACGAATGGAGCAGTAGAAGCAGCAAATAAGAATGTTAAAGCAATCTTAGGAAAAACGACGGATACATATAAGGATTGGCATGAGAAGCTGCCGTTTGCTTTGTGGGGATACCGAACCTCGGTAAGAACTTCAACGGGCGCTACGCCGTATTCGTTGGTCTACGGGATGGAAGTCGTTCTCCCAGTCGAGGTAGAAATACCCTCTCTTAGGATTTTGGCAGAGTGTGAGATCACCGAATCAGAATGGGTACGAGGAAGGTATGAGGAGTTGACGTTACTCGATAAGAAGAGGCTGGCCGCAGTAAACCATACTTGGGGGTACCAGAAGAGAATAGCTCGTGCTTTCAACAAAAAGGTCCGCCCAATGAAGCTTGCTGAGGGTGACCTGGTCCTCAAAGAACTGAAAGTGCCTGTTTATGACCCCAGAGGAAAATTCAAACCCAACTGGGTCGGGCCATACATTATTAAGACCCTCATTTCCGGAGGAACGGCCTATCTCATGGACCTGGACGGGGTTGAATTTAAGCAACCAATTAACCTCGATCGCCTCAAGAAATACTTTGATTGAAACCGTTTCTTTCAAAACCTCCTACCTCGATGAACTACGCTTGACTTGATTCCCGTTAGGGGATACGTAGGCAACCTACTCGGTTCGGTTAGTAAATAATTGCCTGATTAGCACTCTTCTTTGCAGCCTTAAGCCGAACTACTTGGGACCTGACGCCCGCTTGGGGATAAGTAGGCGGGCTCTCCAAAGCCCTCGGTCCATACAAAAAACCTGTGCTAAACTAGGGGAAATTGGCGTTTGCCCCGAACCACTTCGAAGCCCTAAAACTAAGGGGCAAACTTCGTTTGCTAGCCGAAGAACCCAGATACAGGACCCCCCTTTTGGATCGCCTGGCTATCAAATAAGTACTATAAAGAAACAAATGAGAATTCATGACATAGAAGGAGTAAAGCTTTAAGCAAAAAAAGAAAAAGAAAAGTAGAGAGCCAAGAAAAGACATTGAAAGGAGGATTCTTCATAAAAGATTAATCGAAGGAGTGAGCATTTTGATCAAACATGTTAGAACTTTCCTAAAAGATAACAACACTTCTTGAAGAGAAAAAAAATTAGGAAAATCACATTCAAAAGCGTAAAAAGAGTAGGCAGGGTCTGTCAGAAAGTTTTGTAAAATGGCAAGCTTTTCCCTATTCTCGTCTACTTTATTATGCATGTGTCTGTCAAACTCGTCTCGCAACCAAGGCCTGGATCTCTAGAAGGTACTGGACAGTAGGCATAGTCGGAGCAGGAATCCTCAGGCACGGAGCAGCCATCCTACTGTGCCAAGCCTCGATGAAAGCCTTCACGATAGAAGGGCCCAAAGTGGACCCCCTGGTGAAATCAACAGTCACAGATTTAGTAGTATCTTGCAAAAGTCCAAATTGACGGACAACCCGATCGGGAATGTAGAAAGTAGTAGTACGCAAACCCGACAACCAGATGCCAGGTCGCCCAAGAAGACGTACAGCAATAGAGCAATGGGTCCACTGCGGACAAACCCAGCAGATATCACTAGAAGAGAGGCCCTGGAGCCAACCAAGCCATGCATCGGCGGATTGAAATAAGTGGTGAATCTCCATACGATCGTAAGGAAGTGACCCGTGAAGATGGGGAGGGTGTATAAAGAGATCTAAATGCTCCATGAGCCAAATTTGCAAAACAAAAGGTGCCCCGGCAGATAACGTGGCCCCGGTAGCATGAGCATGGCCCAATCCAATCAGAGTTTCACCAAGGACCAGCATAACAACACTTTTCATCTCCCGCAAACCGCAGGCAATGGGTACAAGAGTGTCGGAAGATGACTGAAAGAGGAAGAAAGAGAGCATAGCAATCGACAGGGCACTACGTCGGATGATCTGATACTCACCATCGTAAGGGTCCCCTATGGGAGAATAAACGGAAGAAAGGCGCTCAAAATCAATCTGCCTGTCACAAATAAAGGAGCCCGTTGCATTCCGAGATGTGTGGAGAAGAGTAGCTAAATCCCGGACATACCTGGCCTGAACTGGAGGAACCGTCAATTCAGCAGAAGGATCAGTGTGAAGAATGGCGCTAAATTCCTCAAACAAGGGGCAAATCTCCTGAGAGCCAAAACGAAAGACGTTGAAAGAAGGATCCCAACATTGGATGGCAGCTCGAAGTAGGCCCTCATTCAAATTCATCCGTCGGAAAGAGAAAAGATCATTTAGCCTGAAGCACTCAAAGTTGAGCCCATCAACGCCGGAAAGGGTATCCATCCATGGAAAAAGGATTTGGGAGCTGATGGGGGCCATTTGGGAAGAAAGTAAAGAAGAAAAGAGAAGTGTTTTGCGGAGCCTTGAGCAAGAAGGGGTATAAATAGGGGAATAAAGCTGCCTACCTACCCGCGGCACTCGATAAAGTGCAACGGCACTCAATGAAATGCCGCACGGCAGTCTGTGAATGCCATTGCGGCATTCACTAACTGCCGCCGCAGCTCTCACTGAGTGCCGCAGAGACCTCACTGAGTGCCGTTCCAATTTTTTCATTGGCCAAGGTCTGTTTATAACACGTTTAGCCCACCTGCAAACAAACAACTAGATAAAAGATAGTAAAACGTGCGCTTCATGCAGCACGTGCAACAAAGACTAAGCCATGATAACATTCATTCATTTCATTCATGAATAAAAGAGATAAAGGTATTCAAAGATCAAATAAAAGGGGGACCGAGCTGTGGTCCCACATACGGCAAAAGGACCAAGCTATGGTCACACGTACGGTGAATAAGAGAGCAAAAATATAATAATAAAAGTATCAAGAGTGCCTATCCTACCGGCTATCGTAGAGCCATCATCAAGATAAGAGTGAACATATATATATACAATCCATCAAATAAAGTATGCATCCTCCCAAAACACTCAAAAGAAATAAAAAGCAAGAAAAAGTAGGATCAGCCTCGGTCCCGGCTGCGAGTTTGACGGGTCGTACGCCTGAGGGGGTCCTCCCCCGACTCTGTGCCACTGCCTCCACCGCTCCCTCCACGTCCGTCGCTACCGCCGCCTCTACCTCTGCCGCTACTGGTGCCCTCACCGCCGTCTCCGCCACGTCCAGCGCCACTACGTCCATGGGCATCGCTGAGAGGAATACCGAACTGCTGAAGCCACTGCTGGAGCTGCCCCACCTGCTGGGACAGGACTCTGATCTCCTCTGTCTGAAATAAGAGAGGATAAGTCCAGAAAGTGTTGAAATGACGGATGAAATACTGAGAATAAAAGGAATAAAAATCATATGTGGGCCCTCAACTAAGCCGCGGCAGTCGCCCGAGCTCCCTCAGCCTAAAAACAAGAACCAAAAATAAAGATTATCAAAAGGAGAGGCAATCAAAGTTGAAGTGAAAGAAAGGGATAAGTTTCTTACCATCCACTCTCGCCCGAGAACCCACTGCCGCACGCTGTGGGGATACGTTAAGCCCTCCTCCGCATAAGCACGCGGGACGACGTCATAGTGAAGGGGAATAGTAGGGGCACCCTGTGAAAGCCGGGGGATCGACGTCAAGAAGGACTCACCAAACGAGACGGTCGACATAGTCCAATCCCACTCGGGCAAGGCAGGAGGACGAGCTGCGGCAGGAACAGGCTGCAAACGAAAAATAATAAAGCATAAATAAAGAATGAAAGGAAATTCATAAAAATAGTAATAAAGGAATCATTTACACACCCGAGTCACTTCCATCAAAGGGAAGTTCGGCATCAGCTTAGCGGCGCGGAATGCCGCATATCCTGTAGGGGGATCCAGGAAGCCGTGAATACCCGAGCCCATCAGAGCAACCGTCTACTCGCTACCCTGGAGTGTGTCCGTGGCTCTCATAGAGTCAGGAGGAGGGAATGGCACGAAGAATCCAGGCGCCGCCAGTGACTGCCTAGTCACTCTCTCTCCTAAGTACCACGCCTGGCCCTCTGGCCCACCAAGGAGTCGCCTCGTCGGGTCATATCCAGCCGACTCTCGGATCTTCGCACGAGCCTCAGGAAGCACCCTAAGCCAAGGCTGCCATTGAACGTGCTGCTCCCTCAGGTTCGTCAGGAAGTTCCTGAACGAAACAAAATCGTGGGCCCCAGTCTTCCGCCCGACTCTATCCTTCGCCCATTTCAGCCCCTGGGGCATGATAAGGGCATCAACATCACGTGTCTCAGGGGACATCATGCGAAGATACTCGTGGGACCAAATCTGTAATGCAAAAAGAAGAAAAGGGGTTAGTCTCACAATTTAAATAAGATTCTGAAAAATGAAATAAGTAATGGAATATAGAAAAGGTATACCTCCCACGCTCTCCAATAGCCACTAATGGAAGTCGGCCTGTCCCAGGAAATATCACCCATATGCCTGTACAAGATGGCTAATCCTGCACCAGCCCAGTCATACTCCTCGACCCAGTCCAGGTGCTCTAGGGACGCTACCAGGGAAACGTCGACCCGATCACCCTTGGTGCTCAGCAAAGAACACCCCAGCATATACATGAGAAAGCCCCGGGCCATCTGCTCGTCGGTAAAACCCGGCTGGCCCCTAAATGTATCCATAAACCATCGGGCTGTGACCAAAGACTCCTCCGGGACCACTCCCAGCAAAAGCTCCACCTGGTCCCACTCCTGATCCGTCAAATACCGTAGAGGCTCTCCGCCAAAGGCAATCCCGGTGATCATCGAGAAATCCAAGGGAGTCATCGTCATCTCCCCGAAGTCAAAATGGAAAGTGTCGGTGGTGTCCCACCACCGCTCCGACAACGCGTGAATCTGCCGCAGGTCGTTGGAGCTCTTTGTCAAGAGTTTGACGAAGTCTCCAAACCTGGCTGCGTCCACCAAAGCTCTCACCGGCTCGCTCAGCAGTGTGTGCCACTCATACCCATGGGCAAGGCTTCCATGCCCCTTTAGGACCTTGGGCTGCAGCTGCAAGAAAGAATCGCAAGTTTCAGTGTTAGTAATTGGATAGAAGAGAACAATAAAATATATATACATATATATATAAGAAGGTGATAATAAAGAAAAGCGACACAAGAATGAATAAAAAAAGGGGTAGTTCACTCATATTTTTTGGAAATACATGTATATATGAACTCACGAAGGTTCACGAGAAATGTGGGTCCGAAAGAAGCATAGTTTCAAAAAAAATATGTGACCACAAGCATTCAAGAATTAATTTTGAATAATAAAAAGGCGAATGTTCAGGATTTCATTTAAAACATCGCATTCATAAAATGGAAAGGGAAATTCACGAGTATGAAATTCTTTCTCAAGGAGTGTTCTCTTTTTTAGTTTTAGTTAAACGGCGTTTGGGAGTCTTTGAGAAAAGTCAGAATACAGGTGGGACATGACGTTCGTAAAGTTCATGGGAAGTAGGATAGGATGCAAAATCTTGAATAAAGAAAAAATGCTACATTTACATTTGAAATGAGACATTCAAAGTCATGATTCACAATATGTTCCATTAAGTTCTAAAAGGAGAAAATTAAAAAGAAAAAGGGAGCATTTACCTCGCGCTTGAGCACGCGGACAAATAAGTGCTCATCCGGGTCCCGGAGCAGGAGTGTGGCGTCTAGATGGTGAGTGGTCGTATACTTGGCCTTCTTCTTTCTCCCTAAACCGCTCGCCATAATCTGTCAAGGAAAAGAGAGAATTCGAGCGTTAGATTCACAAAAATTTTAGAAAAATGAAGAAATAAAAGAGATTAATCAAGTTTTGATCAAGTAGAACTAACCTAAAAGCCCCGGTAGATCGATCCAAGCGAGAAAAGAAAAAGGGAAAGTTTTCTTCAGAGAGGAATCGAGAGAGAGAAGATTGAGAGAACGAGAAAAAATGAATTGAAACCACCGGTTTTAGCCACTGTCGCTCAAACGCGGCAATCAGTGTTCCGTGCGCGGCAGTTGATTGACTGTCGGGCGGCACTCGCCAAGTGCCGCACGGCAGTCACGGATTGCCGCAAAAATCCGCGTGTGCCACGGCTAAGTCGGTTCAAAGATCCTTCATTTCCCCCCAAAAAATCAAGTCCCAAAAATTAAATTTAAGGCCCCAAAATTTGCCCTCATTATACTTTTGGCCCTCGGGGGTCGTTTTTAGGTTTAAGTTGGCTACAATTTTCAGAATTTAGGAGTATACTTGAGCCCGGGGGCTCCCGATTTTTGAAAATTGAAATAGATTTGAGCCCAAGGGCTCCCGATTTTTTGAAAATTGAAAAAGATTTGAGCCCGTGGGCTCCCAATTTTTTGAAAATTGAAAAGATTTGAGCCCGTGGGTTCCCGATTTTTGAAAATTGAAAAAACGATTTGAGCCAGTGGGCTCCCGATTTTTTGAAAATTGAAAAGATTTGAGCCCGTGGGCTCCCAATTTTTTGAAAATTGAAAAGATTTGAGCCCGTGGGCTCCCGATTTTTTTGAAAATTGAAAAAAGATTTGAGCCCGTGGGCTCCCAATTCCTGAAAATTGAAAAAGATTTGAGCCCGTGGGCTCCCAATTCCTGAAAATTGAAAAAGATTTGAGAGTGTAATAGATTTACATTCTCGGTTCTCGCAACAGATTTGCGCTAACCCTCATTGTGGGAATATAACAGATTTATATTCTCGATCCACGTAACAGATTTGCGTCGATCCTTATTTTGGGAGTGTAACGGATTTACATTCTCGGTTCTCGCAACAGATTTGCGCTAACCCTCATTGTGGGAATATAACAGATTTATATTCTCGATCCACGTAACAGATTTGCGTCGATCCTTATTTTGGGAGTGTAACGGATTTACATTCTCGGTTCTCGCAACAGATTTGCGTTAACCCTCGTTGTGGGAATATAGCACATTTCTATTCTCGATCCACGTAATAGATTTGCGTCGATCCTTATTTTGGGAGTGTAACGGATTTACATTCTTAGTTCTCACAACAGATTTGCATCAACCCTCGAAATCAAATCAAAAGCATCTTCGTGACCCCCGTAACAGGTTTTGCATCGGTCAAGAATTAGGTGATCTTCCCTGACTAACACGTCACGTAAAATGCGTCGTACGTGGGGAAGACATGATGAGCATGGCGCTTGTATGACCAGGTCAATTCAGAAAATACCATTACATAGCACTTGCATCATGATAAGATAGGTACACTCATCCGTATGGTTACTTGTGCTTGTGTATGCTTGGCTCCTACGCGAACTACGTCTTGGTCTGATTCCTGAATGGATACGTAGGCAGCTCACCGTTGAGCACGACCAACATGAACCGTTTGTGAAGCCGTTTTTGCAACGCGTTTTGTTTTACCTAAATTCGACAGTCTGGTCAAAGGCTTGTCTTCACACAGGCTTTGACATTAACTCATGGGACGCGTTGCCCCCACGAGCTCTTTCAAAGAGGGGCAAACTGTAGACACCCCAATTTTGACCGACCGTCGAATTTAGGAGAGCGTCACCTCTACTTCCAATGATGATAAGGAACAAAAAGATTCAAAGTATTCCAAGCTCTTCAGAAAGTTCTCCAAACGCGATAAAATTTCACAGAAAGAAGAAAATACCAGGTATTTGGGAGAATTCAGGTATAAAACACCATTTTTGGAAAAGATCTTCAAAAATAAGTTTCTTTAAGAAGAAGGGAAGAAAGAAAAGAACTAGAAAGGGAAGTTCAACAGAAAACGGCACACGGCATTATTCTGCGGCACTCAGTGAGTGCCGAACGACATCCAGTGAGTGCCGGCCCGGCATTTACTGAGTACCGCCGACATTTTCGGACTACAGTTTGCTTTTAAAGTCCGTATTTTGTGGTAGAATACGTATATGTATGCGCATAAAAACAAAAATTGATAAAGTAAGGTTGACGAAAATACGGCAATCAATAATTTGGTGCGGCATTTACTGAGAGCCGCGCGACAGTCACGGAATGCCGTCGCTGCAGTCATGAAGTGCCGCGGCGGCATCCACGGACTGCCGCAGAATACTTTTGACTGCCGCCCTGGGTAGCAGTCTATCTAATTTCAGGAAGTACGTATTGTACCACCAAATGAGACATTTACACCTGTCTTTTACTCCGAATTCACTGAAAAAACTTGGTAATTTATGTCTATAAAAGAGGGAGGATCTTCCTTGAGGAGGGGGAGACATACAACACAATACATGAGAGATAACCACCACTATATTAACATATTTTTTAGAAAGAAAAGAGAGAGTTTTGGAGAGCTTGAAGAAGAGTTTGGAAGATCTTCAAAGGAGAGAAACTTTGAGGATAGTTTGGAGGTGATCCTCTAACCATAAGTTGTCTATTTACATTCTTCCTTTTCTTGAATCTCTATCCTCAAACCTTTTTATTTTCTTTACTCAATTTCTTTTGTTGATCATACTTCCTTCTTGCGACTCTTAGAGATTCTCAATATCTCTCTTGAAATCTCTTGAACATGATCTTTTGAATCCCATGTAAGCTTGTGCTTCACATGGGAATCAAAGTTTGATCATTACTCCATTTCATAGGAAAATAGATGGATCCAAGTCCACACTCATGACTTGGATCCTCTAAACTTGATGTTTCATGGAATCCTTTCTATATTCCTTTGAGACTCATGAGTATAGTCATGTCTTCATCTCCAATGACCATCAAATGGTAGGAGAAAGTGGTTTTGAGTCTAAGCCCATCCCCATGGTTTAGATTCTTTATCTTGAGATTTCATGAAGTCCATTCATACTTCACTTGAAATCTATAAATATAAAGGTCTTTTAGTCTCCAATGACCATCAAATGATAGGAGAAGATGGCTTAGTTTAAGTCCAACTTCATGGTTCAATAGTTGGGGTTAACAAATAAAAGTTGAACTTGACAAATGAAAACCGTGAGTTCACAAACTGTTTTTGTTCAAAGATTTTTAGTTCGAAATCTAACTGTCGGAATCAAGTGAAACCAATGGGAAAGTGTCAATAACACAATATTCTACCACTGTAATTTTTGTTTCAAGGTGGTTTCACGTCTAAAGTGGTTTGGTTATGAGTTTTGTAAGGTCACTACAATCTGTCCAGAGTTTCAGCATAGTAACACTCTTTTGAAATAAGTAAACCAATGCTTTAATAAAGTGTTTGTGACCCAAAATAATTTTTTCTAAGTAGATTAATGTGTTAGGAAGTCACCCTAAAAAGAACAAAGCATTTCTAAATTTTGTACTATTTTTAGAAAATCGTGCAAGAACTCTGGATAGAAGATTGTAGAATGCTGAGTGATGTCTGGTTTTTGTCGAATTCCCGGAGATCCAACCGTTGAAACTTTGATTTCTTTTTTGGGTTACAAACTAGACACATAAAGGCATCTTGTGTCCAAAATTCATCAAGATCAAACCACGGGAACCACGCGTTTTCATTTTTTAAAGTTATGATCTGATCTCTGTAATTCATAAAAAAATTGCTACTGTTTTTGTCTAATCTTATTTATTTCAACTCAAATGGCCCCCTAATGTCTTGAGACCCAAATCATACTTTGAATAATGATAATTTAGCTTAAATCCATAAGCTAAGTGACCCAAATTAGTGAATAAATCCACGTCTTATTCTTGTTCACATTCATTCGTTCATGTACATTTAATGCTCATGATTAGAACTAGCTATTGAATAAAGTTGGATTTCATGCTTGATAGGTTTAAGCTAGGAATTTAGGATTGTTATTTCTAACTTCACATCTTGTATATCATGTGGACTAACCTTTTGTTTTGTAGCACTATTAAGGTATGATCTCTAGGACCCCCTTTAATTTATTTTAATTTCTTGATTTTATTGATTTTTCAACCTCATGCGCGACACATTAGAATTAGGATCTTGCCTTATATGTATATGTGATTAGAGACTCTTTTTTAGGATTTTCTTTTGTTTGTATGCATTGCACGTTTAATATCGTTGCTGGATCCCGGGTAAGTTCTCTTGTTCCCTAGTGCATATCATGTTGCTTGCTACTTGAAATATGTGATTTTTGAATGATATTTTATCAATTGCAATTTTACACCCCTTTGGACATGCTTTTTGTAACGTATATCTATACATATATATTAGTTGAGGGCACGTTTAAATTAATAATTCGATTAGAAGGATATTGAGTAGAGGCCTATCGCAAGATAGGATAAGAGAGGGTGTTTTAGTCTGACGGGCTTCTTCCTTTCTCATTCCATAATCCCCGAACCTAGTTAATCTCTGGTTTCTAAAAGATCAGTTTGCTTTTAAAATGGTTTCTTATTTTTCCTTTTAAAAATTAAGTGGCGACTCATTTATTTTTGAAATTAATTTTGAAAAGCTGTGGGTAAAAGAAAGAAAACTGCGATATCCACAGTGTTGCTTTAGGGTCCTTTTATGTTAACTCCCCAAGATGGTTATGTGACGACCAAGAGCCAATACTTCCGAGACAGGATGGCCAAGATAGATGAGGTGTGGTCGAGTGTAGGGGCTTGTTCCACATCGCCTGGGGTGAAGTTCCTGGACTAGTTTATAAAGATTAATCGCCCCTCTATATGCAACAAGGCCTTTTAAAACTGTGAGGGAGCTAAACATAAAAGAACTTCACAATTAAGTGTGCTGCTGCCAGAGTAGTACTAGGGATGGGTGACCCCCTGGGAAGTTCTTTGTGTTTAGCCCCAAAGCGGACAATATTGTTGCTAAGCGGGGAGGTGGGTCGTTACAGATGTTATCAGAGTGGAAACCCAATAGGAAGTGTGGAGCGGATCCCACACGAGGACGTGTGCCCCTTAAGAAGGGTGGATTGTGACGACCAAGTGCCAATACTTCTGAGGCAGGATGGCCAAGATGGATGAGGTAAGGTCGGGTGTGGGGGCTTGTTCCACATCACCTGGCGTGAAGTTTTTGGACTAGTTTATAAAGATTAATCGCCCCTCTATATGCAACAAGGACTTTTAAAACCGCGAGGGAGCTAAACATAAAAGAACTTCACAATTAAGCGTGTTACTACCAGAGCAGTACCAGGGATGGGTGACCCCCTGGGAAGTTCTTTATGTTTAGCCCCAAAGTAGACAATATTGTTGCTAGACGGGGAGGTGGGTCGTTACAGGTTATCTTCCGTCCAGCCAACCTTCGTCAGGACTATTGGGAGAAGAGTTTGACCATATTGGTGGAGCCGACCTAAAGCGTGTTGCTTTAGGGTCCTTTACTCCTCTATCGTGGGCCAACCGAAGAGGAGTTCCTTTATCGTCAGTTTGGACCTAAGTGGAGTTATTTTCTCTAAGTACTGTAGATACCCGGGTTGTCTAAGAGTTTGACTTAGTTAACCCCAAGGCCTGTAAATACACGGTGTGATTGCCTTTTTAGTTCATTATGCCTTCCTGCCCCCCAAGTTGTTGCTACGACGGGGGTCTATAGAGGCTATGACTCTAGGTAACCGACCTAAAACATGGGTGGTTGTAGGGTGTTTTGAAGGTTGCCATCATCAGCCACCTAGGGGGATTTGCCCCCATCGTCGATTATGGACCTAAGCGAAGCCGGTGCCTCAGATGTGACCCTGAGGTCTTTTGTGCCTCGGGTGTCATCCTGAGGTCTTTTGTGCTTGGGGTGTGGTCCCAAGGTCTTTTTCCAACTGTGTAACAATGGTCTATGGTTTTCTCGGGGTTAAGCCTGAGGTCTTTTTAGCACCTCGAGAGTTGAAACCGAGGTCTTTTTGGTGTGCTCTGGGGATCGATGAGGAATTTCTAGGAGTTCTTTTGTAGTCTGAGCTTTGCTCTATGATTGGGATGCCCGGGATCCTGGTTACTCCAAGCTGGAGGCAAGGTCAGGATCACTGGATCTTAACTGCCAAAAACTAAATGTCGGTTCTGGGCTGCCTGACGCAGATCGATGCGAACTGAGGTCAGGTAGGGGCTGTCGGGCCCGGACCATTGTGAACTGAAAGAACTGCCAGAACTATCGGGTTTCTTTGGGTTGCTCCTCTCGGGCTTATCTCACTTTCACTTATTTCTTCAATGCTCATCGCTTACGCGCTCGAGATCTTTTGTCTTTAAAAATTCTTTAGTGTCGACAAACTTTCCGACCCTCTTTGTAAGTTTAACCAAGGTTTTCGGTCTGTTTCTGTGAAATGATGTGGCACACTTGGTGTGTTGAACTCCCGAGTAGAAAGCTATAATTGCGACGGTTTCATTAAGATCATAGATCTCGAGCTTCTCTTGGTTGAACCGGATGGTAAATTCCTTGAGGGACTCATGATTCCTTTACCTAACTATTAGCAACTGCATGTCAGGCTTGGCCGTTAACACATACTGATGAACTGGTTGATGAACTGTTTGCTGAGTTGCTTGAAACTTCAGACCAATCGGGGCTTCAAGGAGTAGAACCACTGGGCGGCCGAGCCTTTCAAAGTGCTGGGGAAGGCCAGGCAATATAATTCGTTGGCGTTAGCGGCCAAGGCCATCTGAGCCTTGTAGGTTCGGACGTGGTCGAACGGGCTTCCCGAGCCGTTGTATGAATCTAGGCGAGGCTGCTTAAATTTTTATGGGAAGGCGAACCTCGTGATTAGGTTAAAGAACGGTGACTCTGTCTCGGTATTGATATGGTCCTGAGTAGCTTTCTGGCCTAGCTCTTTGGCCATTTTGTTGATCTGTTTCTTGAAATTTTGGATACGGGCCATGACACCTTCCCAGCCTGTATTCGGGGGGTTGGTCGGGTTGGTGGAAGAGGATTCTTCTTCATGGCGGTGTGCTATCCTCTAGGATCGGGCTTAGCCATGACTCCGGTTGATCGTGTACCCATGGCCACCTCAGCTCTTGACTGAGTAACCCTGGACTGATTCCTGGGCCATATGCTCCTGCCTCTCCACTCGGGCAACACGCATACCGCTGAAGTCTGTGGCACCCTCAATGCGGAACGGGTTGTTCCGGGAACGTTATCTGGTCAAGATTGGTTCCCGACTGTACACAACATTCCCGGGCCATTTTCGGCCACTACAAGATTGCTTTGTGGGGCCAGCAGGGCTTCGATCTACTACTGGGTCTGACACTGGATCTTTAGGAGCTGTGTGATGGTTACAGAGATCTGCTCCGGTGTTAGGAACGCCGAGGATAGCCTGGCCAGCCCACTACGTAGCCTTCTTACCCTTCTTCAAAGGCATATTTGTCAGTCAAAAGTTTATTTTTTCTGAGGAATCTGTCATTTTCCACAGACGGCGCCAAGCTGATGATGCCAAAATTTGGTTAAAGTAAATTAGAGCAGTTTAAGGAGAGAGAGAGTGAGAGACTAGTTTTTTGTATGTGGTTCGACCCTGTTAATGAAGGAACCTACGTCCACGTGTGTGTCTGAGCATGCTCACTATACTGTAAAAAGCCGAGGACCTATGGTGAACCAATAACAGTCTGGAGCTACCATAGGTCGACTGGGTATGTTGATGACTGCTATAGAGGTGCTGTATAGAGTGAAAAGTTCATCCCTTTCTATGGGCGTGAGGGATCTCTTTTATAGATGCAAGAGACCCACTACTACATGGATAAGGAAATATAACCCATTTAAGATTGATTGGCATTAATTGTGGGGGTTTCCTAATTAGATTAGGAAATGATGTGCTCTTTCCATTAGTTTTCTAACTTGATTAGTAAATAGACTGGAATATTTTGGAGCATGTCTCCCAGGCCTGGCTTGACTGCATCTGTAAGGACCGTGCTTGCGTGGTCTTCCCGACTTGTTGGCTGGGTCTTGGATGAACTACTCGGGATACCTCGGGTAGACCAAACTGCTCGGGTTGATGCTTATCCAAGGAACTGTTCATGATTTGGTTGAGATAGGGGTCGGCCATTGAGTGGAACCGCTCGGTCACAGGATAGATCCAATTTTGGGCGTATCATCTTATAACTAAGATTAAAGCGACAACCAAATATTAAAATACTATTTATTAGTATACAGGGTACAGGGATAATTATAGAGCTAACCTCGAGAAATCTATGTCCGTACTTTCTAATTTTCATGGGTATTACAAATCAAGATATTGATGTGACGGTTCGGGACTTACCACTAAACAAGAAAGAAAGGAATCCTTCACTGAATAACTAAGCCGGTGGAGGGGAAAGGCGGCCAAGATGGTACAAAGGCCATCTGAGAAAGAGCAAATCTAGATGCTAATGAAGAACCATCTGTTGGGATTTCGTCCACAAACCCAATCTTTATGTATTTCACATTTCGTATCATATATATGGATAACATATTTACATTCTTTATGTATGTGTCATAATATGATTGATGTAGTCTAGAAGTATTACAGTAGTTGATTCATGTTTATATGAGATACATATAGGAGATATATGAATTACTATCCTTTGATACTTGGAACTTGTCACGGTCGATGATGAGACAGGATATCTCATCAGGTATACACTGTAGCATTATTGACTACCATTGGATGGAGTGATGAATCTCAATCACTAGAGCATGACTCTTAGTTAATATTCTAGTGCTTATAGTGCATTAACAGACCATGAGATTCCTATTGACATATAAAACTATCAATAGTCGATAGGAACTCATAACTTGTACAAGGGACGTGTTCTCAATCTAGAGACGATTATGGACATAGACTTTGGATGTGACTGCTTTAACTTACAAATCAGTGAGGTCTTGCAAGATCAACACCTGGGTATCTTGGGTATGTCGCATTCATAGGGTTATGAACATATATTGTCAAGATAGAATCTACCCGTTGATAAAGAGTAAGTATTCCCTTGAGAATGCCACCAAGTTGATTACTAAGAACTGTAGTTTTGTTGATAAGTAGTTATCAACATGTTTGATGGGACTCAAGGAGTAGAAGATGTAATCATCAGTCAGGTTGACAGTAATAGTTATCCAACTACTTGAATATGATTATCAATGCTGACAGTAGAGGGACATTAGTACACTATACAAGTCTAGTTTTTGCTTCAGATATGTTGTTTGCGTTAGAGTGTAGTTATCGTTATATAGTGGAGTTAACGTTAACTGACTAGTTGGTTAATATACTATTCAAAGAGTTTGGTCATGGGGATTAACAACTGGTCTGAGCCAACAATAAATAATCTACAAGGTCCCAAACTTAGCTTCACTAGAATATTTGGAAAGGGAGGAAGATGAAGTTCGATCAACTGAGGACTGGCAAGTTCGATCGATCAAAAGACGTTCGATTGATTGAAGGTTTGATCGATCGAAAGTTTTTCGATTGAATGAAAGCCAAAGCTGTTTTGGCATTCTCTAAATAGGAGTGATGCGTCCAGAATTATTTTGAACGTCATTTTTACTACTATAGCTCTCCAGAAAATATTTAAGGATTTCCTTTAGCCTTCTTTACCTCTCTATTGGGTTCCCACCAATCTTAGCCTCTCTGAGAAGTATCCATCTAGTAGAGGGTACTGGAAGATAGAGAAATCATAATTGGGTTCAAGACACAAATGTATTTTGTTCTATCATTCTTACGCATGTATAGAATTGATAAGTAGTAGATCTGGGAATACCAATAAAGTTTTTTAATTCTACTATGCATAAGATTTAATGTTTTTCAAAACCTTAATCCATCAATGGGTATTAGAGCCATGCTTATTTGGATCTATAGATGAGTTTTGATTTACATGTTGGTTTTGGGATTATTTTTTGAAACTGCATCAGCACAGATCTATTTCTGTACCAGTTTTGCAGTAGAAAACAATTCTGTGATTGCATAGGATGCATGGCAGTTTCAATCGATCTAAAAGTTTCGATTGATTGAAAGTGTTTCGATCGATCAAAACTATGCTGGGTTCAAGCCATCGAACTTGTTTCAATCGATCAAAATTGTTTCTCTGTCCAGGAAATTTTCATAGTTTAAAAGTTTTTGAAAACTTATTTATTTCAATTTTTTTATAACATTCTGAAAGTTTTAAATCAATAAGTGAAATCTTAAGTTCAATTGATTGAACTCAGTTCAATCAATCAAACGTTCGATCGATCGAAGTGTGACAGAGAAATTAAGATGTTGTTTTTATGTTCTAATTGTTTCCATGAAGAGTTCATGGAATATGCAAGTCAAGTAGGAGTTCCAATAGTTGCATATATTTTGTTATATGTATGGTTGTTTGTGAAACTAACCCTTTCTGCAGCAAGTTAGTCCCATATCACCTATTGTAACACACATTATTTTGTATTATCTGTAATGTAATTTCTAGATATTTATTATTATTATTATTTTTATATATGTAAATCAGATTTTGAGGATGCTTGGCATTACATGTGTGAACATGCATTTCATATCATAATTCATAATTTCAAAACAAAACTTAAGTATTTTATAA
Organism: Hydrangea macrophylla; assembly: GCA_033977485.1. NCBI lineage: Eukaryota > Viridiplantae > Streptophyta > Magnoliopsida > Cornales > Hydrangeaceae > Hydrangea > Hydrangea macrophylla. The sequence goes on along the minus strand of CM066998.1, from coordinate 8,619,111 downwards.
ACCCGAGCGCTCGAGCTAAAAAGATGTAAAAAGACTATTTTGCCCCCGTGGTCCTAAAATTCAATAAATGCACGTCTATTTTTGCATTTTGGCAAACAAAAGCTGAGTTATGCAGAGAGAGATCCTTGACAGGAATTCTTGAGATTTCTTACATTCATACACAAATCCTCACACAAATGTGCTTGCATGGCTTCCTCCATCACACACAAACCTTCATACACACACATTTTAACTATATTGAGATGCTGGATGCTAAGGTCTTGAAAAATCCAAGGGAGGATTTTTGTTTCAAGCTTGCATGTGTGGTTATTAAAGCTTGATCATCATCTTTTTCATCATTCTTAACAATTACATCATCTATTGCATCTTGATTGCATTGTGAGTATTACAACTCACTTATAATGTGCATATCTACAGATATAAGTTGTAAAAGTGGGTTTCATGTGTATGATTTAACAAAATCTTGGTTAGATCATCATCATCATCTCATTTGCTCTCAAGTTCACATACATATTCATCATCTAGCTGATTTTGATCACTTTGTGAGCACTATGGTTTGTGTATAATATGCATATATACATGTAGAAGTAGTAAAGCATGTTGCATATGTAACTTGCATTGAAATCATGAAGTTTATATATTAAAATCGTAGTTGTTCTAAGCTTCTAAATAGTTTGATGGCGTATTTGAAGTTTGACCCCACTAGAGTTTTTGAGGGATTTATCCAAAGGTTAGAGCACATTGGCGATCAGCAAGGTGCTCAGTATACAATTATTGGTGGATCAGGGATAATGTCACAACAAAGATAAGTATAATTAAGAATAATGGATTAATGTGATGACATAGATGCTATGTGGTTTATATATGAGTTTGATATCCATTTATTTTAATCAGAGTAGTCAGGCCACATGGGAATTGTCATGTGTCGGTATTAGTACTGAGTTTAAGTAGGTTTGATAAGTTCTAGAAATGGTACGTGCGCGGACGCCTGGTCATCATATGCTTTCACATACGGTGGATGGTTTATATCCTTAATGAACAGTGAGCAGGACCAGGTAGTTTAGAGATAGCCAGGTGATCCATATTATATCCTTAGCGAGCAGTGTACGGGTTCTGTCCTTAACGAGCGATGGATGGGAGAACACTGGCAAGAAATCGATGAGTCGTGGCAATATAATTGATATGCTGTTGTTCAAAGCGTTGTATCCCTGATATGCAGTGGATGGGTTATATCCTTAACGAGCAGGGGATGGACTGACGTGGTATCCATGATTACGGTGGATGGTATATATCCTTAATGAGAAATGGACAAAACGATGGTATGTTGATATAAGGCAAACGAGTGAGTCTGTTCTTTTAGTCGAGATATGTTGGTTATCGTGTCGATTATCGGTCTTCGGATAATAAGATGATTAAGGTTAAGTATCGATGTTAGAATAAAGAGAATGTATTACTTAGTTGAACTATATCTTATGACTTCCATAAATTATATTACGTTATATAATTGATACTTGGTGATAGGTCAGAAAATATCCAATCAAGGTTAAACCACACTTCAGCAGGGGAATGCCGAGTCATCCGAGATGGACACTCAATTCGGTAACCGTGTGAGGTCATCTAGCCAAGACCACCCAATCTGGGCCCACAGTCCGGGCGGATGGTGTAATTGTACTCCACGTAGCCTGGGCACATCTCACAGCTTGTCTCGCAAGGCTCTGGGTAGTTTCCTAACTCAAGTAGAAGATTAATGGAAAGGACAACCTTATCTTCTGGGACAACCTTATCTCAGAAGAATAACGATATGCACATCACTCTTATGCATATACCTGGCCGATCTCTGGTAGTACCATCCTCCTTGTTGGTTCACCAAAAGGCCGCCAATTATCTGTTAGTAAATGTGCCCCGACGCACCACGTGGACGTAGGTTACCTAATTAATGGGGCCGAACCACATACAAACTTACTATCTCTCCTTAAATTACTCTTGTTGTCCTCTACCAATTTTTGGCATCATCAGTTTGGCACCGTCTATGGGAACCATAAAAACTCTATCAGAAAAACAAATCTTTGACCGATCAACATGTCGCCGAAGAAGGGTAAGAAAACTGCTGCTCTAGTAGGACAGACGGATTCATAGGCCGGGCAACCAGCTACTTCCATGACCTCCGATCAGGTTACTACTGCTCCTGCACAACTCTTGGAGGGACAGCAACAAACTTAGTAGTAGATTGAAGCACTACTGGCCCATCAGAAAAATCTCCCTCAAATCGAAGATCGGCCTAGGAAGATCACGCAAGACCGGTAGCCTATATGGGTCCAAAGGCGTGCCCACACTGAGCCTATATCCCCACCGGATTTGGGACGGTTTGGTAACGATGAGCGTAGCCAGGCTCCCGAACGGACCCGGCAACGTACCCGAGCTAACCCTCGCCGGGCGGGGGATGCCAGAGAAATCATCCACAAAAGGCGCACTGCCTGAGGGAAAAGGCAAGGGCAAATGGCTCGGGATTCAGCCAAAGACCCCTCGGCCAAGAGCCGTGGGGATCTTAGGCACACAATTACCCAAAGTTGAAGTTAGGTCCCATCCTCGAGGACAACACACTTTAAGGAAGAGGCTTCATCGTCCGACCTAATGTACCGTTCAGATACAGAACGGAAGACCGATCAAAAGGATGTTAAGGCCCAAATCGAGGACCTGTAGAAGCAAATTGAGAAATTGAGCCATAAGCAGCGCCATGAGCACACTAATACAAAAACCGAGTCGCCCTTTACTGCCCAAGTCACGGGATTCCCCATCTCGCAAAAGTTTAAACCACCATATCTCGACTTTTATGACGGTTTGGGAAGCCTGGTGGATCATGTCCGGACTTATAAGGATCAGATGGCACTGGTCACCACCACCGATGAACTACTGTGCCTGGCCTTTCCCAACACTCTCAAAGGGCCGACCGCATAGTGGTTCTATGTTCTTAAGCCCTGAACGATCGACAGTTTTAAGGCACTCAACAAACTCTTTATCAGTCAGTTTGTGGGGATGCTCGACCAGTCACAGTCCGATACCCAACTATTGAACGTCAAGCAGCGCAAGGGAGATTCCCTGAAGGATTACGTTGACCGTTTTAACCAGCAGAGGCTCTAGATCTTCCACCTAAATGAAATAGTCGCTATCATGGCACTCTGGTTGGGGGTTCAGCACACCAAAGTTGCTACGTCGTTCCACCATGACTGACTGGCAACCTTGGTTGAGCTCTCCAAGAGGGTTGGAAAGTACATCAGCACAGAAGAGTTCTTAAAGTCCAAAAGGGCTAGCTTTATAGGAGATGAGTCTCCGAGAACCAAACACAAACAAAGGCTCTGAGAAGGGCTCGAGAAAGAAGCCAAGGCTGGATCAGCAGAGACGAGGTGAAGGTCGGGCCCTGATTATCTTCACGCCCTTTTCCCAGACTATTCACGAGGTCATGGCCGCTGTTGATACCCAGAGGCTCCTCTAATAGCCGACAAAGCTGAAGAGCCTGCCCGGGAAGAGAAACCGGGATAAGTTTTATCAGTATTATAAAGACCATGGTCACGACACAAAAGACTACTTCAAGCTCAAGATTGCCATCGAGAAGCTGATTGAACAGGGTCACCTCACCGAGTTCATCGCGGTGCATAGGCGACCTCGGTTTGATACGCAAGCTCCCGATCTGTTTTAACCACTCGAGCAAATCAATGTGATCTCTGGAGGAACTTTGGGCGGAGAGGATTCACAGTCGGTTAGGTAGAAGCATGCTTAGGCAACCCAATTAGATGTCTGGCATGTACAAACTGCCAGCTCCCGCCTGACAGACGTGCTAACATTCTCGTTCGATGATGTAAAGGACCTGGACTTTTCCTACAATGATCTACTGGTAATTACACTCTCCATAGCAAATTATATGGTCAAGAGGGTATTAGTGGACACGGGCAGCTCCTTTGACATTCTGTTCGTCTCGACTTTCAATAAGTTTGGGATATCAAGGGACTGGCTCTAACCTGTAGCCACTCCCCTGGTATAGTGCAATGGATCTAGTACACAACCACTTAGTACCATCGAGCTCCTAGTTCTTATGGGGACCTATCCTTAGCAGGCCTCCGTGCTTGCAAACTTTGTAGTGGTAGAAGCCTCGTCCACCTACAATGTCATCCTGGGGAGGGCGACGCTCAATAAAGCCAAAGTGGTTGTGTCAACATATGGCCTAGTGATCAAGTTCCAACCCCCCAGGGGCCCAGGAGCTTGCACGGAGACCAAACAATCGCTCATAGTTGTTATGTTAGCTCTTTGCGCAGAGAAGTTGTTACAGAGACGCTGACTGTTCAAGAAATGGACCCAAGAGACATAAGGGGTGAAGTTGGCCCAGTAGAGGAACTAGAGCAAGTGGTGTTAGACACCCAGCTCCACAATTCCTCCATTAGTATCGGCACTCTCTTAGAGCAGAACCTCAGGGAGAAGTTGATTTGGTTCCTGTAGTAGAATCAGGACGTCTTTGCCTGGTGCCATAAAGACATGCCCGAGATAGACCCCTGGGTTATCTCCCACCACCACAACATTAACCCGGACTCCTGACCGGTCAGGCAGAAGAGGAGGGACATGGCCCCTGAAAGGCAAGCAGCGGTACGCGAGGAAATCAAAAAGCTCTTGAAGGTAAAGTCCTTCCGGGAAGTCCACTATCCGGACTGGTTAGCAAATGTGGTACTAGTCAAGAAAAGCAATGGGAAGTGGAGAAATCGACATGGAGGAGTTTCTGAAGTCTAAGCGTGCCAGCTTCACAAAAGACGAGTCCCCAAAAGCTAAACAGAAATGTGAGGGCTCTAAGAATGGTCCAGGAAAGAAGCCCAAGCAAGATCAATAGAGAGTCAGTCAGGATCAGGCCCCGATTACCTTCACACCACTTACTCGGCCTAACGATGAGGTCATGGCCGTCGCTGAGACCCAAAGGCTACTCCAGCAGCCAGCGAAGCTAAAAAGCCCAGCCAATACGAGAAATCGGGATAAGTTTTACCACTTCCACAAAGACCATAGACATGACATAGAGGATTGGTTTAAGCTTAAGATTGCCATTGAGAAGCTGATTGAGCAGGGCCATCTAGCCGAGCTTGTGGTAGCAAACAGATGACCTTTGCAAGACACCCGGGCTTCCGAGCAACTGTGACCCCTCGGGAAAATCAATGTAATCTCTGGAAGAACTTCGGGCGGAGGGGATTCACAGTCGGCCAGGAAGAGGCATGCTCGGGCATCCTGATCGAATGTTTGGCATGTCCAATCCACCAGCTCCCTCCCGACCAGCGTTTTAATGTTCTCATCCAAGGATATGCTAGACCTGCGCTGCCCTCATGATGATCTACTGGTGGTGACGCTCTCTGTGGTAAACTATGTTGTTAAAAGCGTATTGGTGGACATGGGTAGCTCCTCTGATATCATGTTTGTCTTAGCATTCGATCAGCTCGGGATATCCAATAATTGGCTCCGACTAGTGGCCACTCCCCTAGTAGGTTTTAATGGGTCCAGCACACAACCGCTTGGTACCATCGAGCTCCTGGTTCTTATAGGGACTTACCCCCAACAGACATCTATACTGGCAAACTTCGTAGTTATAGAAGCTCTGTCTGCATACAACGTAATCCTCGGGAGACCAACTCTCAACAAAGCCAAGGCGGTTGTGTCAATGTACAGCCTAGTGGTCAAGTTTCGAACCCCCCAGGGACCTAGAAGCTTGCATAGAGACCAAGCAATCGCTCAGAGTTGATACATTAGCTCCGTACGTGGAAAGGCCATCACTGAAACATTGAACATTCAGGAAATGGACCCGAGGGACCAAAGCAATTGAGTAGGTCCAATGGAAGAACTAGAGTAAGTGGTGCTGGACCCGAACTATCCCGACCTGTGTGTTAGCATAGGCACTCTCTTGGAGCCAGGCCTCAAGGAGAAGTTGATCCGATTCCTGCAGCAGAGCCATGATTTCTTTGCCTGGAGCCATGAAGACATGCCTAGGATAGATCCCCGGGTCATGTCTCACCGTCTCAACATCAACTCAGACTCCCGGCCTGTCAATCAAAAGATGCGGGGTATGGCACCCGGAAGACAGGCGGCGGTGTGTGAAGAAGTCGAAAAGCTCCTAAAGGCAAATTCCATCCGAGCGGTCCATTATCCCAACTCGCTAGCAAATGTAGTTCTAGAAAAGAAAAGCAATGGGAAGTGGAGAATGTGTGTGGATTTCGCTGACCTGAATAAGGCATGCCCCAAGGATTTTTATTCCTTGCCTAGGATAGACCTCATTGGGGACTCCACAGCTGGACATGCACTCCTCTCGTTCATGGATGCTTACTCGAGGTACAATCAGATCAGCATGTACCCTGGGGATGAAGAGAAGACCTCCTTCATCACGAACCAAGGAATATACTACTACAAGGTAATGCCCTTCAGCCTCAAAAATGCCAAGGAAACCTATCAACGCCTGGTCAATCATATGTTCAAGGATCTGATCAGGAAATCCATGGAAGTCTACGTTGATGATCTATTGGTCAAAAGCTGAAACGAGTTTGACCATCTTGAACATCTGGCCCTTCAGCATTTTGAGGAAGTTCAGAATGATGTTGAACCGAGCTAAGTGCACATTTGGGGTCTCGTCCGGGAAGTTTCTGGGGCACCTAGTCAGCAAACGGGGTATCAAAGTAAACCCCGTAGGCCATCATAAACATGCGGTCACCCAGGTCAACCAAAGAAGTTCAGAGCCTAGCCGGCGCGGGTCGCCGCATTGAACAGATTTGTCACCTGAGCTACCGACCAGTGTCTGCCATTTTTCAAAATCCTCCGTAAGGCCTTTCAGTGGTCAGAAGAGTGCGAGGAGGTGTTTCAGGAACTCAAGAAGTAATTAGCATCACCCCCTTTACTCTCAACACCCGTGCAAAATGAGGAATTATTCTTATATTTGGCAGTGTCACCCTTAGCGGTCAGCTCGGCTCTCATCTGAGAAGAACACGTGATATAATTCCCAGTCTACTACACCAGTTGGGCACTTCAAGGCGTGAAAAGTGGATATTTTGGCATAGAAAAGTTCGCCTTTGCCCTCATCACTTCTGCCGGGAGACTTCGCCCGAATTTCCAGGCACATGCAATCGTGGTCCTCGTGACGAAACGCATATGGTCTTTGTGAAACATCTGGAAGGTTCATCAAGTGGGCATTGGAGTTAGAGGAATTCGAAGTAACCTATAGACCATACACGGCGATCAAGGGACAGGCCATAGTAGATTTTCTCGTAGAGTTCATATACCTAGAAGACCCGATTGAAGAACTTAACCAGCCCTACCTACTGCCCAGGCTACAAAAAGACATCTGGACCTGGATACTTTATGTAGAATGGTCTTCCAACAAGTAGGGCTGCGAAGCGGGGATCATCCTCACTACTCCCGATGGAATCCAACTTGAGTATTATGGACCAGTGCGCTCAGATGAAATGGTCCTAGCGTCTTCTCTCGATAGTATCCCAGGACGGATCCTAAGGAGCACACGTTAGGGAAGACTAGGACTTCCTCACGTGAACCTAGAGATAAAGAGTCGCCACCTAATTTTTATCAGGAATTAGGAAACCCAAGTTTGACTCGCCCAAAATTGAATTAGGTTACTTGCCCTTCATTACTAGAAACTAGGTTCAGGGGTCTTGGTACGAGAAGGGAAGGAGCCCAAGCAGGACTAAAGCACCCCCTCCTCGCCCTACCAAATGGTAGGCCTTGATTCAACTATCCTTGTTCTTAATTCATAATTGGTGTTGTTTCCTCAAACATAATAGATAGTATATACATGTCAAAAGGGGAACATCTAGGAAAACCATGTCAAGAGGTTAAATCAAGTAGAAGTCGGATGCACATACAATACAAGAGAGAAGTATACTCATAGTGGCTAGTCTCGCTTAGGACCGATGCAAATAAAGGAAACATGTCATGATATGCAAAAAGGAATAAGAAGACTTACATTGAGTCGGGAAAGCAAAAAGATATGGAAACGTGTAATGTAATCATGCAACAATCCTAGATAAGATGTCTCTAACAAATAATCATATAAGCGAAGACTATCCTAAAGGAAATGTGTCGTTGAAAACAAAGTTGTAAACTTAGAAAAATTCTAAGAGAAGGGATAGAGATAGTACACGATACATGGGCACTAAGCCACATGTAGACAAGGCAAACCCACAAATCAAAGTCCGGATCCACGGCATTCAATTCTCTGCACTAAGACACCAAGGAATACCCAAGCATTGCAAAAGCACAAGAAAACAAATGATATGCATGAAAAATAAGTAGATAATGTCATCAATCAAATTTCTGAATTCAGCAACCTCTAATGAATCCTATCAAAAGTGGTCTTAAACATGAGCTGGATTGAAACCCTTTTACAGAAAGTTAGATACATGTCTTAGGGAACTTGTCCAAAAAGTATAACCTCTTCACCATTTTTGAAGTTTGAGAAATAAGAGTTTTGGGAACAGTGGATCAGGACTGTCATCTGTTCTTGTAAAAATCATACTTAATTCTGTAAAAATCATGTGCAGCTCTATTTGGTGCCAAACAAAAGTGATTTCACTGTAGTTTATGAAAAAAATAATCCCATGGACATGTCATGATCTTAAGGTTTCTGAAAAGTTATTTTAAGCAGACTCTGTTATTCTAGAAATTTGGTATCCTTTGACAAACGAATATCAAGTATAATAGAAGCATAATAAAAATTCATGAATCGTGTTAATCAAGTAGATCTAAGCTTTTGATCTCTCATCCAATTATCCTAGATGATTTCTAAATCAAGTTTTATTCATTCATTGTTGTTGAGTGATCAAGGTATAACCATTTTGTATGCATAATCATAATTGTAATTAAATCTAGAAAATTCTAGAATAATTATATCAACTTCAAACGCTTAGAAAATGATATTAACTCAATCGTATGCTCGCGATTTTACATCGGCATATAGATACATGAGTTAGGAATCATCCCCAAAAAGCAGAACATCAATAACTATTATAGATTTTGTGAAATTCAAGCATAAAGAGACTATGTTCAAATCTGTCAACCAATTTCTCAACAATTTCTAAAAATAGTATATGGATTCTAGAAGTTCTCAAAACGGACCGGATGAAAGCTAATTCATCAAAGTTTACCCAAAAAATTTGAAATCCATCAAACTATGGGTTTTAATGGACCAAATCTCATGGACAAAACCAATCTGTTTTGCTGAATTTTATCTAATTCATTTTAAAGTATGAAAAAAAACATCTTATGTGACGATTGAAGTATATTAGAGAGATCAAACCCATAGATCAACTCATGATTCCCAATCAATTTAGATCAAACTCATAGATCAAACTCAAGATTCCCAATCAATTTAGCTCTCAAGTTTTAAGAAGAACTTTAGATCATGGATCAAAGGGACATACAAATTTCCTAGTGGAGATGAAATTCAATAAGAATTCTAGGTAATAGGAATAATCAAGAGATAGGTATGAATATAGGAATCATCCTTCTCATAGATCATAATTCCAAGCCATCATAGAATTCAAAATAGATACATATATATAATCTTGTATGCATGGATTTAAATTTGAACATAAGAATGAAATCAAAATTGAAAATCAAGCTGAAAATCAATCTCTAATCATGAATATTCAACAAAATCAAAAGAGACTTGGATCTAGCTATGTGAGCGTGTGAAGAACAAGGAAGGAAGAAGATGAGTGTGCTAACAAATAAAATAAAACTTAAGCTAGATCCAAATCTTATAGATCTATACATACAAAAATAGGAATTAGAGATGAATCATAGATGTTTACCTCTTGGAGGATTCTCAATTATATAATCAAAGTTGATTCGAAGATCTTCTTCTTCAAGTGTGCTTCAAGCTCTTCAAGCACCAACGATGGGAGTTAATGGAGGCAATTGATGTCTAATTTATCTCTAATCTAATTACCTATAGATTAGCTTGGAAAGTTTTTAATTCATGATTTACTTCATCTCTCTAGAAATCTCTCTTGAATTCTAAGTATATTCCTCTATATCTTGTATATTCTCTTGTATGTACTTGTGTGTACCCTCTTATGTATCTCTTGCGTGTCGAAGATGATCTCATATGGATCTATATATAGAGGTTTAAAGACTTATCTCTTAAGTTACAGGGTTAAAACAAGATTTTCAGAGAGCAAAAAAGGGTTAAAATGGCCATTTCGGTGCCTAAACGCAATTTCTAGGCAATTTCCTCGCAGTGGGAGCCTTCTAGAAGGGTCTGGAACCAAAAAAATGTGATGGAGAACACTCCTTATAGGTGGCAGTTATGGTCGGACTCTCCACCCCACTTCCCAAAACCGTCATCCCCTTTTCTTGCTCCTCTGGTCACCCACAGGCCCTGTTTCAAGTTTCAAGTGCACTGCTTTTCCAGATTTTTCTAAAAATACTTTTTGGTGTCCAAAATTGTCTGTTTATGTACTGTTGGAAAGCTATCAAGTTGAATTTCAGTACAGAAATATTCTGGGAGGTTTTGAAATGAGAATTGAAGTCCAATTGAAGCCCGGAAGTCCTCTAGAACTTTCATCATCTTTTTGAAATCAAACGACATCTTTTTCAAAATTGATTTTCAATGCGCACTGATTTCGAACTTTTCTTTGAAATTAAATCTCTAGATACCTAGAATACTACGTTTAGAACACCTAATGTTCATATAACCCTGAGTGAATATGAATTCTGAGAGACAATTTTGACAAAATCGGGATTTATGGATGGAAAAGGACTTTTGTGAACTTGAAGTCACTTTTCAAAGTTTGATCTTTCGATTATGTGGAATCTAGTATCTTCTATGGGGTACTTTTCATCATTGAATCCTACAAGACGTTATCCACCCTAAATCCTATTAGTGTGGTCAAAATTGGGTGTCTATAGTTTGCCCCTCTTTGGCAGAGCTTGTTGTGAACAATGTGAACTGCAAGTGAGTGCCAAAGCTAGAAGTCACCCAATAACCATACTGAGAGGTTTTAGGAAAAACAAAAATTCGCAAAAATCAAGAAATTCAAAATTAGAGAAAATCAAGAAATTACGAAATGCAAGAATGCAATGCAATGCTGGGTAGAGGCTGCTAAATCTAAGCTGCTACTGGTCGTGCTCCGCTGGAGCTACCTATGTATCCTTTCCAGGAATCAGATCAGGGTATAGTTCAAATGCGCAAGGAGACAAAGAACACACAAATAGTAATATGGATGAAATGCTCCTATCTTAGGATGCTAATGCAGCACGAAAACATGATGTGCACGTGCTGGAGGAATCATCCTCAAGGGTTCTAGATGCAAAATCTAATACAAGGGATACGACGGCTCTCTCTCATATATGGAAACTTTTGACACAATCTCTCTTATTGGATTCAGGTTCTTAATGAAGAGGGTTCTAGACAAGTCTTATTCTCAATAGGTCTGATGATAATTTCTTAAGCTTGACTTAGTCCTAAACATGATATGATCTTAAACTTGACCTATCCTTAAACTCACATCAATCTTAAACTTTGACATAATCTTAAACTTGGCAAAATCTTAAACTCGATACAATCTTAAATTTGGCATAATCTTAACCTCGATATGATTTAAACTCGATCTAAAACTCGACACGATTTTAAACTCGATCTATAACTCGACATGATCTTGAACTTGATCTAATCTTAAACTCGATCTATAACTCGATATGATCTTAAACTCGATCTAAAACTCAACATGACCTTGAACTCGATCTAATCCTAAACTTGATTCTGTCTTAAACTTGACTTAATCTTAAACTCAATTCTATCTTAAACTCGACATGATCTTAAGCTCGATCTAAAACTTGACATGATCTTAAACTCGATCTAATCTTAAACTCAATTCTGTCTTAAACTTGACCTGATCTTAAACTAGATCGAATCTTAAACTTGATTCTATCTTAAACTTGACCTGATCTTATTAAACTCGATCTAATCTGAAACTCAATTTTGTCTTTAACTTGACATGATCTTAAAATCGATCTAATCTTAAACTCAATTCTGTCTTAAACTTGACCTGATCTTAAACTCGATCTAATCTTAAACTCGATTATGTCTTAAACTTGACTTGATCTTAAACTCGATTCTGTCTTAAACTTGACCTGGTCTTAAACTTGATCTAATCTTAAACTCGATTCTGTCTTAGACTTGACCTGATCTTAAACTCGATCTAATCTTAAATTTCATTCTGTCTTAAACTTGACTTGATCTTAAACTCGATCTAATATTAAATTCGATACCTGAGAGTCCTAACTACTTAGACAATTGATGAAAGTCCTCTGCTGGGGAGGTTGCTAAAATTCTGAGAGATGTGAAAAGCTTCTATTCTGGAGGCTCTTTTGATCTGAAGTTGACGATGGTGCTTCAACCAGCTCAAATATTCTTGCAAATACATCTGGTTTATTCTGACCCTATTCTGAATTCAGATCCATCTTCTGTAAACCCTTTCTGGATGTAATTCTCGAGCGATAGTAGACCCAAATGTCCAAGTTCCAGGATGGAACATAATTAACCCAAAACAATAAGAGTTCACTGCAAATCATCAATTCTCAACTATTTTTAAGCGGTGGTTCCCTCGATTCTTCACATTTGGGGACTTTTCTTCAACCAAAATTCAATTTCCCAAGGGTCCTTCAGACCAGTTCCAACAAGTTTCAAGCACTCTTAAGGCTTATATATCATGATCGAACCAATCCGGGGTTAAAACAAGAGTTCCTAATGTCGCAACTCTGATTCACAATTGAAAGGTACTCAAAAGACCTGATGATCTTGATGAGCTTCACAAATCTTCAACCAATTCTAGTAGATATTCATGCAATTTCAACAATGACTCAGCTCATCATCCAAGGCCGGTATTCTGATTAGCATTTTTCAATTAACCACTCAACACCTCATCTTAACTAGGATTAACTGATGCAATAACAATGTTTGGAACTTCTACTTGTTTCCACCTTTGGATGTGTAGACACCCCGATTTTGACCAAACGTCAAATCCAGGGATTGGTTACCTCTTAAAAGACCGATGATGACAATGGCCGGTTACACTCGAAGATTTTCCAGAAAATTCAAAATCTTCAATTGATTCTTCAAGGCAAATTTCAAAATTAAAATAGAAAAATATAAAAAAGGAGAAGGAAGAGAGAGAGAGTTTGGGTATTCGGGAGAAACCCGAATAATAAAGAACGCGTGAGAAACCCAGTCTGGGAACCAGATTTTAAGAAAATAAAAATAAAAATAATAAAGAGTTCTTTTGAAAGAAACGGGAGGACAAAATAAATAAAAAATCTTGGAAAAATAGAAAATACAAAAAAGAGAGTAGTATATTCAAAATATACCGTGCACATGGTTGATACCATGCACATGGGGGATCTTAATACAAATATATATATATATATAGAATAAAAAAATTGTGTTTACACCAACATATTTTTGAAAAATCAAAAAGAGGGACAAAATTCAGTTAGCCCCGGCACGCGGAAAACGCGGCGGCACTCACTGAGTACCGCGCCGGCACTCAGTGTTTGCCGCCCAGCATTCAGGGAGAGCCGCCCGGCATTCAGTGAGTGCCGCCGGCACCCGTCGAGTGCCGCTGGCTGTAACAGACTGCTTTTCTCACATGTTCTAGAAGAAATCTTTGCACATGGGTTTCCACCCCGAATTTACCCATTTATCCCTGGATTAATGGTCTATATAAACAAACTTTCACCTTTATTGTTGAGGGACTTGAGAGATATACTTGAACTTGAGAATTAAGAGAGAGAGATATACAAGAATCATATATATTTTGAGAGAGAGAGAAGAAGAAGAAATTCTTGAAGAACTTGAAGAATTTGAAGAATTTTGGGAAATCTTGGAAGGTTTTCACAAGAAGTTGAAGAAATACTTGAGGTCTTAGAGGTAACCTCTTAACCCTTGATAGAATTAGGACTATTCAATCACAAGTTCATAGTTCTAGGAACTTTACACATTTTCAAAACCTCTCTTCTTACCTCATTTCTTCACACACCACTTAGAACTTGTGATTGAATCTCATAATGTTTCATTGGTTTGGACCTAATTGATGCCTTGGGTTTAAAATAAATTCAATTTTGAAGAGCTTTTGTTCTTAGTTTCTCTAGACAAACTTTGATTTCTTATTTCTACTATCTCTTGTGAGGCTCATGAGATCTTCCATATCTCATTGAACCTCTTTGAGTTTGATTATTTAATTTCCTATGATCTTATGATCCATATGGAGATTGGTCATAATCTACACATAGTTGGTGAGATACTAGTATCAACTCATGACTAGGATCTCTTCATTAAGAAATCTTATGGAATCCTATTATATTCCAATGAGGTTTGAGTAGATTTTAACTTCATCTCTAACTCCAATGACCATCAAAGGGTAGGAGTGATAAGTTGAATTCAAACTTGGGTCCATAGGTTTGAGTTCTTTATTTGAGGATTTTGTGAAGTTCATCTCAATACTTCATCAAGATCCACTAGTGTATTATGCCTTATAGTCTCCAATGACCATCAAGTGGTAGGAGAAGAAAGTGTTAATTCAAGTTTATTCCCATGGCTTGAACTAATCTTTCTCTTAGGTTTTAAGAAGTCTTTCATACTTCATCTAGAACCTATGAGTATGTATGTCTCTAACTCCAATGACCATCAAATGTAGGAGTGATAAGTTGAATTCAAACTTGGATCCATAGGTTTGAATTCTTTATTTGAGGATTTTGTGAAGTTCATTTCAATACTTCATCAAGATCCATAAGTGTGGTGTGCCTCATAATCTTCAATGACCATCAAATGGTAGAAGAAGTAGTTTGGTTTGAGCCCCAACTTCATGTTCTAATAGTTGAGGCCAATCAATAAACTTGGACTAGCAAAATAAAACAGTGGATTCATAAACTGTTTTTGATCAAGGATTTTTAGTTTGAAATCCGACCGTTGGAATCGAATGAAACCAACGGGAAAATGTTCATAACACATTGTTTTACCACTATGATTTTTGTTTTAGCAAGATCTTGTGATTAGAAGGGTTTGATCATGGTTTTTGTGAGCTAATCATAATCTGTCCAGAGTTCTAGAATACTTTCAGAATAATAAGTCCGTTTTGAAATCAATAAATCAGAACCTTAATTACGTTTTTGGGGTCTCAAATAATTTTTTATAAGTACCTTAATGTGTTAGGAAGGTACCCTAAAAAGATCTAAGTGTTTCTCATTTTTTTACTATTTTTAGAAAATCATACAAGATCTCTGGACAGAGAGTTGTAGAATCCTGAGTGAGGTCTAGTATTTTCAGTTTTCCCGGAGATCTAACCGTTGAAACCTCGATTTGCTTTTTGGGTTAGAAACTAGACTCACAGAGGCATAACATATCCAAATATCAGTAAGATCCAACCGTTGAAAGTATTTTATTTCCATTTTTGAACGTCGGGTCTGCTCTCTGTAAATCACAAAAAACTGCTACTGTTTTTGTCTAATCTTATTTATTTCAACTCAAATGATCTCTTAATGTCTTGAGACCCAAACCATGTTTTGAATAATGATAATTTAGATTAAATCCAGAGGCTTAGTGATCCAAATTGGTGAATAAATTCATGTCCCATATTTGTTCATATTCATGCATTCATTCATACATGTTAATATCCATGAGTAGGACTTGTCTCTTGTCTTAGTTGAATCTAGTTGAACATGACATATGATTAGTTACTCTTTGATATTATATCTTGTCTAAGGCATGTGTACTAACCTTTGTTTTGTAGCGCTTTGAGGTACAATTTCTCAACCCTTCTCTACTTTAATCTATTTTATTGATTTTAATTGATTTTTCGACCCCATGTGCGACACCTTAGCTTAGGTTTTGCCTTATGTGTATATATGTGTTAGAGACCTTTCTTAGGTTTATTTTGTTCTTGCATGCATTGCACGTTTGATATTCGCGGCTGGATCCCAGGTATGTTTTCTAGTTCTCTATTGCATATCATGTTGTTTGCTACTTGTATTACGTGGCTTATGAATGATATTTTACCGTTAGCAATTTTGCACCCTTTCAACATGCTTGTGTTATGTATACCTACATATATGTATTAATTGAGGGCATGCTTAGATTATTAATTTGATTAAAAAGGATGTTGAGTAGAGGCCTATCGTGAGATAGGATGAAAGGGGGTGTTTTAGTCCGCCGGGCTCCTTCCCCTTTCATTCCATAATCCCCGGACCCAGTTTATCTTTGGTTTCGCAAAAGATCAGTTTGCTTTTAAAATGGTTTCTTAATTTTTTCCTTTTAAAAATTAAGTGGCGACTCATTGAATTTGAAAATATTTGTTTTAAAAGTGGGTAAAATTTGAAAACCTGCGATATCCACAATCTGGCGACTCTGCTGGGGATCGAACCCAGAATCTCTGGTTTCGCAGACCAGAATTTTTGATTTTGGGTTCACTCGAGGATTAGACTTGAAAGCATCCTTTTTAATCGAATTAATTAATTTTTGTGTGGCCGTTGCATTGCACTTGCATGTCTCGCCAGTCGATTGCACGGAACTATGACCTTGGAGGCTCGGGGCAACCCGGTCGGTCAAGTCATCATGGGACCGTGTAATCACCCTTGATCTCGTACCATGTTTTGGTATATGAAGCATCCTATCGGGTGTGTGTCAAGGGTCCCTTATTTGACCAAAACCCGGCCTTTGCATGGTAGTTTCCATAGAACCTTTCAAAATTAGGAATTAAATTCTTGATTAGGATTTATGTGCTAGGGAGTTTTGTATGCCCGAAAGGGATTACTTGAGATGATGACGTTGCTTACTTGATAAAAGATATGTAACCTCTTAATCACTTTTGGGCGATTCCTTTTCATGTCCTATGACATTTAAGAATAAGCCAAAGCTTGATTATAAGATTACATCTCTTGTATCGTGTTTAGCTAAGCATCATTGACCTTGTATGCATCCAAATTCATAAAGAGTATGACAACAATCCGATCATGTGATCCTCTTACCCAAAGAATTTTAAATACGTTTTTTTGGAAGCAAATAGATTTTTGGTATCTTTATTCCAAGGCATTCAATCACTCTTTCAAAATTTTTGGAGTTCACTTGTGGATTAAAATTTCAAATCAACCATATTTGAAGAAAGAACCTAAAATTCTTGGAACCCAAAATTCTTGAAGGGGTTTGAAAAGTTTTACCAACTAAAGGAATGCTTTTTCAAAGCAAAAATTTGGACCTAATCACCTTTTTGTTAAGGAATATAATCCAAGAAATCTCTGCAATTAAAGAAATCATTTTCAAATAAATTTCAAAAGCAAAATTTCAAACCTAATCATCTTTTGTTTAGAAATGTTGTTGTTCTCAAAGGAAAGCTTCTTAAGGAATTTTGAAAAAGATCCCATCATCTAGGGGAAATACTTGTTAAATGAATTTCAAAAATTCTAAATTTGAAAACCTTGAAAGGGTAAAAAGGATCACAATGAAAAGAGGAATTAGCACACTCAAACATGGATGAGGATTTTATGTGCTTATGTGTTTATGTGTTAGGATTAGAAATTTTCTTTTATTTAGCATATAGAATAGGCACACACACACACATGCATTTGCATCCGTATGGCATATGAATCATTCATTGAAAGCATATGAATCATTAATAAAAAGTAAAAGGTAAACAAATAATGTTGAAAAGGGAGAAAAAGTTGTTAAAGATAAAATAACTGAAACAAATATGGTTGTAGGTAAAAGATAGAATCAACTGCGAGCATAGCCTGGTACAGAGATTCTACTGCAAGACTAGTAAGAAAAGAGATGGCACAAGAGGCTATTGCAAGGGAGATGACAGAGTTAAGGACAATGGTGGAACAACAAGCGGGACAAATGACTAGAATGATGACTATGATAGAAGCACTAGCACGGCAGCAGCCAGGCAATGATCCTCCTCACAGGGATGAAGATTGGTTTGATGAAACAGAAGGGATTGAAGCGCCGAGAATAGAAAGGGAGAAACTAGAAAAAGAGAGGGCTGAGAAGGACAAGTTGATGACTGAGAAGATGGAGAAGTTGGAAAGGGTGGTACGAAAGGCCCAAGGAGTTGATACCTATTTGTTGGAGTTGGAAGGGTTGTATGAGGGGGTTTGTGAGGTATTGCCCACAGGATTCAAAATGCCTGTATTCGATAAGTTTGATGGAACAGGGAACCCGCGTAGCCACATAAGAATGTGTATAGGGGCATTTCAGCCTAGCGGTCTAAGCACGGTCATAATGGCGGTCTTGTTTCAACAGATGTTAACGGGAGCTGCTTTGTCTTGGTATCTCACTCTGGAACCAGGGAAGACTAGAAACTGGGAAGAAGTGGTAAAAGCGTTTGTGGCCCAATACGAATACAACCAAGATCTGGATGTTACTATCAGGGATTTGGAGACTACCCGACAGGGGAACAAAGAGTCTTTTGCTGAATTTCTAAGCCGATGGAGGGGGAAGGCTGCTAAAATGATACAGAGACCGACTGAAAAAGAGCAAATCCGAATGCTGATGAAGAATCTCCAACCCATCTATCAGGAGAAGATGAGGTTCCAATCCCTCAATACCTTCACCGAGGTGTTCGATGTAGGAACCAGAATCGAAGACGCGATACAGGAAGGGGTCATTAAAAAGGAGGAGCCAGTGAACAGGTACAGGCGACCGAACTATGGAACGGGAGGAGGACATTCGGGAGGTCATTCAGGGTCTACAGATGTGAACGCACTGAGCGAACCCGAGAAAAGGTTTGATGTAACCAGAAATTACCCAAAGAGGGGAGGGGATAAGCCTTTAAGGAGGTTTTCAGAGTTGGGAGTATCTTTGTCCACAGCTCTCGATAGGCTGGTAGCAAAAGGACATCTTCGCCTACTGGAGCCACGACCCAGACTAAATCCACAGCCTCCAAATTTCAAATCTGATTTATACTGCAAGTTCCATCAGGAGCAGGGGCACTCAACTGACCGGTGTTTAAGACTAAAGCATGAGATTCAGGATTTGATTGACAAGAAAATAATATCTGAACCACCCACCAACCCGCCAAATGTTACCAGAAATCCACTACCGGAACATCATGCCGTGCCACCACCCAGAATTTACTACTTGGGAGATGAGGAGAGCTCTTTTGACCCATCGGCATTGATCACCAAGATGGGAAGTCCGAGAAAGGCTTATCAGATGTTGGAGGACTCACAAATCTGCACTCTGAAAGGGTTGGTAGATGAAGGCAAAGGGAAAGAAATAGAAGGAACTGTTGACGCAGATTGGTGGGCACCGGAAGCTGACGATTCACTATGGTACAAAGGGGATGGTATTCAGGATCCTGTTAAGGTTAAGGAGGACCTTTGGTATGAAAGTGAGGAGGAAGGTTTAAAAATTGTTGAAGCACAAGATAGACTTTGGGTTAAAGAAGATATTAGTCATCTCACACGGTCTGGGAGGCATTTTAAACCACACGAACTTGAGGAGGATCACCCTGAACAAGAAATGAATAAAGGAAAAGGGAAACTGAATGAGGAAGAAGAGGAGGACAGAGTCTTGAGACAGATGAAGAAGACCCAGGCAAATATCACTATTTGGGGGTTGTTAATTGCTTCCAAGCGTCATAGGCAAGCAGTCCTTGACACTCTCAATCAGTCGGATGTTTCCATCGATGTTACTCCAGAAGATCTCGTCGGCATGATCGGCAGAAACCCAACCCTGGCTATATCATTCTCTGAAGCTGACTTACCTCCTGGGGGACCTGTTTTCAATAAGCCGTTGCACATTACCGTTGAGTGCCTAGGAAATTCTCTACCGGCCTGCCTCGTCGACAACGGGTCTGCACTAAATGTATGTCCTTTTCGAACAGCTAAAAGGATGGGGCTCGATGAATCTACATTTATACCATCAGAACAAAAGGTGAGGGCTTATGACAATACTCTACGGGCAGTGATGGGGATCATCTTTCTGAATCTCTCTGTCGGGACTGGTGAAAGGGAAACGGAATTCCAAATCATTGACATTCCTGCATTATTTAACCTGCTTTTGGGAAGGCCGTGGCTTGATAGTTTGGGTGCCATTCCATCAACCATCCATCAGAAAGTTAAGTACATTTGGAAAAACAAGGTATATGATCTTCTGGGGGATAGCTGGATAAATGTGTCTAGGGCCTCGTCAAGTGCTCCGATTTTAGAAGTACAGATACAAGAAGGTGAAGCAAGTTTGGGTGGGTTTGAATTTATTAACGTCATAGAAGAGGGGAAGCCGAAGGAATTTTTACCACTGTATTTTGATCAATACGCCAGTCCACTGGTGGCCGGGATCATGAGAAAAATGGGGTCCTTTCCAGGGATGGGTTTAGGTAAGAAACACCAAGGGTTGTCAGAATTCCCAAGTATCATCACACAAACCCACACCCATGGGCTGGGATACTCGCCAACCAAGGAAGAGTTGAAGAAGAAAAAGAAAGCAACGGATGCACCGATGGAACCATACATGAAAACTCTCAACGGATACTTCATCAAGCAGGGAGAAGATTTTCCGTTTTGTGGTTTTCCAGAGCCGTGGTTGGATGAAGCAGAAAAGCGTGTGAAGCCAGGATTCGAGATTTTCTTTGCGCATAACTTCTCTGATTATGAGGATCCTTATCTTCAGCAGCCTGCAAAATCTGCCGTTACTCAGGACTGGGTCTGTACTATGGATGGCTCGGCAATGAAGAGCCTGCTAGAAGGAGGATACAAGAAGATCGAAAAAGGGAGCTCTGCAGAGATCAAGGATGAGGGTGAGAAGGGTCGGGATAAAGAAGACAGTAACGAGAATAAAGAAAGGGAGAAACCAGAGTACAAAGGGAAGCCGGAAGAGGTGGAAATGGAAGAGATTACTCAGGGAGAAGAAAGGGAAGCTCACTTCATAGCTGATATGGGAGGGGAAACCAAGAAAGAGTGGGTCTTTGAGTCTAGTGATAGGTCCCCCCCTCCCCCGGAGTCTGTATTGGCCCAAATGAGGCGTCTTTCCATTTCTATGTCTGTTGTAATTGCTCCCAAGAAAGTTAATGAGAATGTGACTAATTCTGCTTACTTGACTTCGCATAATAATAACTGTGATGCATGTGATGAAAATGATGAAATACCTCATGAATTGCAAAAATTAATTGAAAAAGAAAATGAACCTGCATGCAAAATCATGGAAAGCACTCTAACCATTAATTTGGGAAATGAAGGTAATCCACAAAATGTTTCTATCGGCTCCACACTTAATAATGAGGAAAGCGAAGAATTAATCAATCTATTAAAAGAATTCAAAGATGTCTTTGCATGGTCCTCTGATGATATGCCAGGAATTGATCCGGAAATTGTCCAACACCATATTCCCCTTTTCCCAAATTCGAAACCCGTGAAACAAAAATTGAGGCGAATGAGGCCTGAATGGGCGCTTAAAGTGAAAGAGGAAGTTGAAAAGCAATTGAGAGCTGGATTCTTGATTGTCACCGAGTATCCTGATTGGGTCGCCAATATTGTACCGATTCCTAAAAAGGATGGTCGTGTTAGGGTTTGTGTAGATTTTCGAGATTTGAACAAAGCTAGCCCTAAAGACTATTTCCCTTTACCCCACATCGACGTGTTAGTAGATAATACCGCGGGGCATGAACTTCTGTCTTTTATGGATGGGTTTTCAGGGTACAACCAGATCTTAATGGCATCAGAGGATAGAGAGAAAACAACTTTTATCACACCTTGGGGGACTTACTGTTATAGAGTTATGCCGTTTGGGCTTAAGAATGCAGGAGCAACTTACCAAAGAGCTGCCACCACATTACTGCACGACATGATTCATAAAGAAGTGGAAGTATATGTGGATGACATGATAGTAAAATCCAAAGAAAGGGGAGGGCATCTAGAGGCATTAAGAAAGTTTTTTGGAAGGCTGAGAAAATTCGGGATGAGGCTAAATCCGCAAAAATGCACCTTTGGGGTCACCACTGGAAAACTACTAGGATTTCTGATTACCCAGAGAGGAATTGAGGTAGATCCCACCAAAATCCAAGCTATAGCCGAAATGCTGCCACCAAAGAATGAGAAGGAGTTGAGAGGATTCTTGGGAAGAATACAGTTCATTAGTCGCTTCATATCCAAACTCACCATGACCTGTGACCCATTGTTCAAATTGTTGAGAAAAGGGGAGAAGTTCGAATGGGATAACCAGTGCCAAAAAGCCTTTGAAAAGATCAAAACCTACCTTCAAAACCCGCCTGTCCTATCACCTCCTAAACCCGGAAAACCTCTATTGCTATACCTATCCGTAACCGAGAACTCAATGGGGTGTATGCTGGCCCAAGAAGAAGAAGAGGGGCGTGTGGAAAAAGCCATATACTACCTAAGTAAGAGGATGACTGGGTATGAGTTGAACTATTCACCGTTGGAGAAAGCTTGTTGGGCCTTAGTTTGGTGCACCCGTCGCCTTAGACATTACATGCTAGCCTTTCCTATCACCCTGATATCCCGAATGGACCCACTCAAATACCTTTTTGAAAAACCCGCCCTGACCAGTAGGATATCCCGTTGGACCATGATGCTGGCTGAATTCGATATCAGATATGTCACTTCCAAATCTGTCAAGGGGAGAGCTGTTGCCGAATATTTAGCTGACCTCGCCATAGAATCCGAAGAGAAGGGGGAATTTAAGTTTCCAGATGAAGAAGTAATGGAAGTAAAAGAGGACCTTTGGAAAATGTACTTTGATGGAGCAGCTAACCAAATGGGATACGGGGTAGGGATCATCCTCATATCGCCTAGCGGGGCCCCCACTCCATTGGCCATTAAGCTCAAGTATAATTCGACTAATAACACGGCAGAGTACGAAGCCTGTATAATTGGGATGGAAGCAGCCTTGACTTTGGGGGTAGAGAAGATCGATGTTTTCGGAGACTCTAATCTAATAATATCACAAGTGAGGGGTGACTGGAGAATAAAGCATGAGAAGTTGAGACCTTACCATGAATACCTAGAGAGCCTGAAGGTGCAATTCAAAAGAATTTCGTTCTATTACCTTCCCCGTGAAGAGAACCAATTGGCAGATTCCCTAGAAACCTTAGCCTCAATGATCCAGATTCCTGTAGGAGTCTCCATGATTCCGTTGTCTATAGAAGAGAGAACCCGACCTTCGTATGAAATAATCGCCGCCATTGGAGAAGAGGAAGAAGTTGAGATACCATGGTATATAGATGTTTGGAACTTTGTTGAGAAAGGAGAGTACCCCGAAGGAGATTCAGAGAAGGATAAGAGAGCGATTCGTAGATTGTCAGCTCAATTTGTAACCTATGCGGGAAAGTTGTGGAAGAAGTCCTACACCGGTTATAATTTAGAATGTCTATATGGAAGGGAAGCAAGGAAAATGATGGAAGAAATACATGAAGGAGTTTGTGGGCCCCACATGAGTGGACATATGTTGGCCAAAAAGATAATTCGGCAAGGATACTATTGGACGACTTTAGATAAAGATTGCTGTGAGTATGTTAAGAGATGCCATAAATGTCAGGTTCATGCAAATTTAATGCATACCCCACCTTCCCAGCTCTATAGCATGACCACCCCTTGGCCATTTTCTGTATGGGGTATTGATATCATTGGAGAAGTAATTCCGAAAGCTTCAAATGGACACCGGTACATAATTGTGGCAATAGACTATTTTACCAAATGGGTGGAAGCGGCATCATATGCAACTTTGAAGGCAAAAGATGTGGTGAATTTTATCCAGAAGAATGTAATCTGCAGATACGGGGTGCCAAATGAGCTTATTTCTGACCACGGGAGTCATTTTCAGGGAGAGGTTATCCCATTCCTAGAGAAGTATAGGATCACCCACCACCAATCCTCACCATACAGACCGCAAACAAATGGAGCAGTAGAGGCCGCAAACAAAAATGTGAAAGCCATCCTGGGGAAAATGACGGATACGTATAGAGATTGGCATGAAAAATTACCTTTCGCTTTGTGGGGATATCGAACTTCTGTGAGAACCTCAACTGGGGCTACACCGTACTCATTAGTCTACGGGATGGAGGCTGTTTTACCAGTGGAAGTTGAAATACCATCTCTAAGAGTTTTGGCAGAATGTGAGGTAACTGAACTGGAATGGTTGCGAGGGAGATATGAAGAATTGATATTATTCGATGAAAGGAGGTTCGCTGCTGTGAACCATACTCGGGGATATCAGAAAAGGATAGCTCATGCTTTCAACAAAAAGGTTCGCCCAAGGAAGCTTGCTGAGGGCGACCTGGTCCTCAAAGAACTTAAAGCGCCCGTTTATGACCCACGAGGAAAATTCAAACCCAACTGGGTTGGACCATATATCATCAAGACACTCCTCTCCGGGGGAGCTGCCTATCTCATGGACCTAGATGGGGTTGAGTTTAAACAACCAATCAACCTCGATCGCCTCAAAAAATACTTTGCTTGAAACCTTGTCTTTCGAAAACCTCCAGAATTGATGAACTACGCTTGACCTGATTCCCGGTAGGGGATACGTAGGCAACCTGCTCGGTTCGGTCACAAAATAAAAGATGTATGTGTGTTCTTTCTAGCCTTGGCTAAACTACTGCGGACCTGATACCCGTTCGGGGATAAGTAGGCGGGCTCACAAGGCCTTCGGTCCAAAACCCAAACCAGTTTATGAGCCTCAAGTTTTCACCGTGTCAAACTAGGGGCAAACTTGCGTTTGCCCTAGAACCGCATCTAAATCCCGAAACCAGGGGCAAACTTCGTTTGCTAAAGCCGATGAACCCAGACAAAATTCAAACCCATTTCTGGATATACTGGCTATCAAAATGTGCATCATGTGAAAACAAACAAGAATTCATTACATAGAAAGATTAAAACTAAGCAAGACTCATGAAGGAGTAATAAAAGCCGAAGGAGGCATTGAGGGGAAAACTGTTCATAACCCAGAGAAATTAAAGAAGTGCTAACTTTGATTCTTCATGATCAGAGCATTTTCGAAAAAAAAAAAATGCATCACAGAAAATAAACCCAGCCAAAGTCGAGCAGAATTTGTCAAAACTTTTAAAATCTTGCTTCTTCCTTTTTTTTTTTTACTTTGTCTATCTGGAAGCTACCCCCTGACCAGTAACTGAATCTCAAGCAAATACTCTGCGGTCGGGACGATTGGAGCTGGAATCCTCCTAAAGGGAGCTGATATCCTATCATGCCAAGCCTCTGCGAACATCCTTACGGTCAAAGGACGTAGAACAGAGCTCCTCAAGAAATCAGCAGTAATAACATCGGGGACATCCTGGAGCAAGCCGAACTGACGGGCTACCCGGCTGGGAATGTAAAAGGTGGTAACTCGCAGACCAGTCAACCAGATTCCGGGGCGCCCAGGAAGACGTACTGCGACAGAGCAATAGGACCAGCGAGGGCATGTCCAATAGATGTCCTCATAACTCAAGCCTCGAAACCAAGTAAGCCAGCTGGAAACTGTGCGGGAGGGGTAATGGACGTCCATACGATCATAAGGGAGCTGTCTCCCGTGGGGGAGGTGAGCAAAGAAGCCCAAGCGCTCGAAGAGCCAAATCTGTAAAACGTGGGGTGACCCCGAAAGCAGCATCGATCCCGCGGTATGTGCATAATCCAGACCTAGAAAAGTCTCCCCCAGAACGAGCATAACAGCACTCTGCATCTCTCGGAGGCCACATACGATCGGAATCAGGATATCAGTGGAAGACTGAAACAAAAAGTGTGAAAGCATCGCCAGAGAAAGGGCATTCCGCCTGATGACCTGATATCTCCTATCATCAGGATCGCCAATGGGTGCGTAAGTGGAGGAGAGGCGGTCAAAATCAATATGATGGTCATGAACAAGGGAGCCGGCAGCGCCCCGAGAAATGCCAAGAAGGGCCGATAAATCCTGAATATATCCTGCCTGGATCTGCGGAACAATCAAATCGGCATACGGATCAGTGTGGAGGATGGCACTAAACTCCTCAAAGAGGGGACAAACCTCCTCGTGACCAAACCGAAAGACGTGAAGAGAAGGGTCCCAGCATATAATAGCTGCTCGAAGCAAGTCCTCATCCAGAGCTGTATGGCGAAAAGCGAAGAGGTCAGTCAGTCTGTGGGATTCAAGATTGAGTCGATCTATGCCAGAAAGGGAATCCATCCATGGGTACAAGATGTCGGAACTGATAGGGGCCATGAAGATAGGAGGGAGATATAAAAAGGAAAAAGTTCGAATGAAAAGAAGGCAAAATGGCTCTAGAAATCATGAATGAACCTAGGAATGGGTAAATGGCAGCTTATATAGAAAAAGGGGCCAGACCGGCACTCGATGTAAAGTAGCGGCACTCACTGAGTGCCGGCCGGCAGTCGCTGAATGTCGTCCGGCATTTACGGAGTGCCGCCCAGCCTCACCGAGTGCCGGCCCAGGTTTAAAAAGCACATGGGTCATTTTATAACTTCAATCAGCCCAAACCTGCACAGAATTTGAATAAAAAATGCTACCAATCATCATTTTAGGCACCGTGCTTGCATCACTCATTAAAATAAAGCCGAGAGAGGGTATTCATGATCTAAATAAGCAAAGGGAAAAAGATTCAAGATCTAATACGGGGAAGCAATCAAGCATGAATTTAAACAAATTCAAAATGGGCACGCAGGCCACCATGCATGAGTATTGCTAATTTCACCTAAATAAGAGAGTTCGATATTCTTTGTCCTCGCAGGGACATGACATAGCATAAAGGAGATAAGCTATCCTCGTCTACGACGAGGATTCCTTCTGGGCGTTTGCTGAGCTGCCTGACCTCTCCCAGCTCCGCCATCGCCCCCATCTCCGCCATCACCTCCATCTCCTCCGTCTCCCCCATCTCCATCACCTCCTTGGTAGCCGCCGCCTTGGCCACTACCGCCAGCACCTCCCTGATAGCCGCCGCCCTGGCTCAATTGGAACTCCTGGAGTTGTCTCCTCAGAGCCGCCATCTCAGCTTCCTGTAAGAAAGAACAGGCGAAATAAGTAATGCAATTAAGAAAAGAGAAAGGAAAAGAAGAGAAGGAATGTAATACCATAGCTCTAGCCTGAAGATCGGCAGTGGACCTTGCTCCATCAGCCTGAAAAAAAAAAAAAAAAAAAAAAAAAAAAAAAAAAAAAAAAAAAGAGAAGAGAGAAATAAAAAAAGAGAGAATTAGAATACAGTTATTAGAATAAAGGTGATCATTCGAATTCTTTTTGAAAGATAAATAATAAAATCTTTTGAGTTTTGTGGTTGTTTTTTTTGCAAGTAAAATAAAAGAAGAGAATTTTGTTCCAAACAAAAAGGGATTTACCCTCCATTCGCGTCCATGAATCCAGTGCTGGACAGTGTGAGCATATGACAGACCCTCTTCAGCATAATCCCGGGGGACTGTATCATATTGTAGAGGGATAGTCGGGACGTTCTGAGTGTAAGGGGTCAGCTGATACATGGTCTCTTGACCCATGTCGACCGTGGGAACGCTCCAATTCCAATGCGGAAGGGCCGGGGGTTCAGCGACCCCAGGAACAGGCTGCAAATAAGAGTTTCCAGCATGAAAAATGGAAAAGGAATGGAAAACAGAAATGAAAGAAATATACATATGTGAATGTGAATAATAGCTGTTACCCGGACGACATCCATGAGGGGAAAATTATGCATAAGAGAGTTCAATCTAAAGGCTGCATAACCATCAGGGCCATCCAGAAGATTTGCAATGTTCTCCCCGTCCAGAGCAGCTACCAGGTCCTCGTGATCCAGGGTTTCTGTACTTCTCATAGTAGCTGGAGGGACCCACGGCACATAAAAGTTTGGGGCAGCAAGAGATTGCCTAGTCACCCTCTCACCAAGGTACCATTCCCGGCACGCCTCACCCACCATCAGAACCCTCAATCTAGAATAGGCCACCGCCGCCTGAATTGCTTCACCTGCCTCTGGGAGGGCCGTTGCCCACGGGTTCCATATCACATGAATCTCGCGCAAATTAATGAGAAGGTTTCGGTAGCCAACAAAATCATGAGCCCCGACTTTTCGGCCCGTTGCCTCTTTCCTCCACTTCAAGCCCTGAGGCATGATAGCTGCCTCGTTGCCCCGAGTACTGGGAGCTCTCATCCGGAGGTATTCATGCGACCATATCTGCAAGGTAAAATAAAGAGGCAAAATTTCAGTTTTCAAAATTTGAGGAAAGGAATGCAATAAAAAATAAAAGGAATAAAGATGAAATGAATGAATAAATAAATAATAAAGTTGAAGCTTTACCTCCCAAGCTCTCCAGTACCCGCCCGTGGAGGGGGAATTTCCCCTAGAAACCTCACTCATGTGGTTGTAGAGAGTGGCCAAACCTGCCCCTCCCCAGTTGTATTGGGAGATGCGGTCGACATCTGTGAGAGAAGCCAGATACCCCAGACTGATTGTGTCACCCTTTGTACTCATCAGCGAGCAACCCAGCACATACATGATGAAGGCCCTGGCCATTT
Organism: Hydrangea macrophylla; assembly: GCA_033977485.1. Classification (NCBI taxonomy): domain Eukaryota; kingdom Viridiplantae; phylum Streptophyta; class Magnoliopsida; order Cornales; family Hydrangeaceae; genus Hydrangea; species Hydrangea macrophylla. The sequence goes on along the minus strand of CM066998.1, from coordinate 8,590,598 downwards.
GATCATCAGTGAAGGCCTGATCCTTGAAGGTATCCAGGAACCATTTTGCGGGAACTATGAAATCCCCTGGGTGAGCCCCAAGCAAGTCAATAATTTCTTCATGACGGTTCTGAAGATCGTCATAGCGGGCAATAGGGAGGCCACCAAACGGGACGCCACTGATCATGGCGAAGTCTAAGGGAGTCATCGTCATCTCCCCGAAAGGCATATGGAATGTGTTCGTTGTGTCCCACCATCTTTCCGCCAAGGCTTGAATGTGGGTCCGGTCATTTGTACTCTTCTCCAGGAGCAAAGCGAATAGCCCAAATCCAGCATTATTGACTAAGGTTCTCACATCGTCAGAGAGCTCCATATACCACCTTCGGCCATGGGCCATGCTCCCATGACCTTTGAGGACAAATTCTGGAGACTGCAAAAAAAAGGAGAGAGAGAAAAGAAAATAAGAAAATGAAGGAATAATAATTACTTTCTTTCGGGATCCAAGCAATGCAATTGAGTGAGTAAAGGAAAATAAAGAAATTCTTTGGAGTCTAAGCGACTCGTTGATTTGAAAAATAAGAAATTCTTTGGAGTCCAAGTGACTCGTTGACTTGAAAATAAGAAATTCTTTGGAGTCTAAGCGACTCATTGACTTGAAAATAAGAAATTCTTTGGAGTCTAAGCGACTCGTTGATTTGAAAAATAATGAAATTCTTTGGAGTCTAGGAGACTCGTTGATTTGAAAAAATAATAATAAAAGATCTCTTGTGAGGTCTAAGCACGAAAAAAAAAATATGTTTGTGGGTTGCAAGCAATGATTGGATTTTGGGTTCATTCAAAATATTAAGCATATGCAAAATTCATCCAGATTAGCACAACCGCCCATTAGCAATGAATAAATGGAATAATGAAATCAATGTGTCCAACTAAGGGCAATAATAAAAGAGGGGGGGAACACAATACCAAGCATCAAATCCTAATTATGAAAGAAGGGATTGGCAAATATGTTGAATTTTCAAATATGGATTCATGCAAGCATTGATTGTCATATACTACATTAGCACAGAAAGGGAGAAAGGGCATTCATGCATGCATTCATGGCTCATCATTCATAGCACTACATCGCATTATCTCATCATAAGCATAAAAAGGAAAGTTTGGGAATGTACCATTCGATTGAAAGCCCGTGCCGAGAGATGTGCCCGGGGATCGGCAAGTAGAACTGATGAACTGTGGACTGGATTGGGTTTGTACTTCTTCTTGGGGGGACCATAGGACCCTGAACCACTAGCCATTGGGGAATCTACAAGCATGAAAAAGGGGAAGTCAATGTTCATATCAAATCTTGAAGGAGAGAGATCAAATAACATAAAGAAACATGATTGCAAGCACAATGATTGAAATAAAGATGTAATCTTTATGAAACATACCTTGATTGTGAGTGGTTCTTGGAGAAAGAATCAAGAGAAGGTGAGATTTTGGAGAAGAAATCCGAGAGAGGAGGAAGGAGAGAATGGAAAAGAGAGAAAAAGAAACAAAGTTTTAAACAAACTGCTGCTCAAACCGGCACTCGGCAAAAAGGCGCCGGCACTCACTGAATGCCGCCCGGCATTTGGTAGAGTGTCGGCCGGCACTCAGTGAGTGCCGGTTTCTCTCACCGAGTGCCGCCGCGTATAACAGGTGGCCTTTTCACCCCTGATTTTCACTATTTACAAAAGAACCCCCGAATTTTGCTCCCATGTCCTTGTAAATTTTCCCTCGTTTCAAACGAACCCCCGAGGTTTGAAAAATGAGTTTTAAAGCCCTTTTGTGAATAAAAATTGGCCCCTGCTTGTTGAAAATTTTGTCAAGGGACACCCGTTTGCTATAAATGAGTTAATAAAGTCTAATCAACTCCGGTTTTTTTTATGAAGATTGAACTTGATTGGAGTCTAATTGACTCCAGATTTTGGAAAAAGAATAATTCGGAGTCTAATTGACCCCAGAATTTTGAAAATTGATTCGATTTGAGCCCGATTGGCTCCAATTCTTTGAAAATTGATTCGATTTGAGCCCGATTGGCTCCAATTCTTTGAAAATTGATTCGATTTGAGCCCGATAGGCTCCAATTCTTTGAAAATTGATTTGATTTGAGCCCGATTGGTTCCAATTCTTTGAAAATTGTTCGGTTTGAGCCTGATTGGCTCTGATTCTTTACCTGATTCGGCTTAGCCGATCAGATGATTTTGGGGATTTTGAGCATAGAGCTGCTCAATCTCTCTGCGTGCTACCTGATTCGGCTTAGCCGATCAGATGATTTTGGGGATTTTGAGCATAGAGCTGCTCAATCTCTCTGCGTGCTACCTGATTCGGCTTAGCCGATCAGATGATTTTAGGGATTTTGAGCATAGAGCTGCTCAATCTCTCTGCGTGCTACCTGATTCGGCTTAGCCGATCAGATGATTTTAGGGATTTTGAGCATAGAGCTGCTCAATCTCTCTGCGTGCTACCTGATTCGGCTTAGTCGATCAGATGATTTTGGGGATTTTGAGCATAGATCTGCTCAATCTCTCTGCGTGCTACCTGATTCGGCTTAGCCGATCAGATGATTTTGGGGATTTTGAGCATAGAGCTGCTCAATCTCTCTGCGTGCTACCTGATTCGGCTTAGCCGATCAGATGATTTTAGGGATTTTGAGCATAAAGCTGCTCAATCTCTCTGCGTGCTACCTGATTCGGCTTAGCCGATCAGATGATTTTGGGGATTTTGAGCATAGAGCTGCTCAATCTCTCGGCGTGCTACCTGATTCGGCTTAGCCGATCAGATGATTTTGGGGATTTTGAGCATAGAGCTGCTCAATCTCTCTGCGTGCTACCTGATTCGGCTTAGCCGATCAGATGATTTTGGGGATTTTGAGCATAGAGCTGCTCAATCTCTCTGCGTGCTACCTGATTCGGCTTAGCCGATCAGATGATTTTGGGGATTTTGAGCATAGAGCTGCTCAATCTCTCTGCGTGCTACCTGATTCGGCTTAGCCGATCAGATGATTTTGGGGATTTTGAGCATAGAGCTGCTCAATCTCTCTGCGTGCTACCTGATTCGGCTTAGCCGATCAGATGATTTTGGGGATTTTGAGCATAGAGCTGCTCAATCTTTCTGCGTGCTACCTGATTTGGCTATGGGGTATAAGGCGCAGAGCGTATCTCAGTCAATCAGACGATTCTCATATGCATATGAAATGTACAATAGTCATAATGTTCCTAGAGTAAGACGGTGTCATAATAGGATAATTCAATGTATAGGGTGCATTTCTGATAATAGGAGGAGTAACGTGACTCAGGAACATCACGTTTGGAAGCATAAGATATAAGATTACATGAGCATGTGCATCACGATAAGATAGGTGCATTCATCTGTGTGACTACCTACGTTGGTGTGTTGTTGTCCTTTGCCCGAACTATGTCCTGGTCTGATTCCCGTTGGGATACGTAGGCAGCTCACCATTGAGCACGACCAGCATTTGGCTATCTGAGCGCCTGTTTTTGCAACGCACTTTTGTTTTTACCTGGATTCGACTATTTGATCAAAGGCTTGTCTTTCACACAGGCTTTGACATTCATTTGTGATACGCGTTGCTTCACAAGATCTGTCAAAGAGGGGCAAACTGTAGACACCCCGATTTTGACCAAACGTCAAATCCAGGGATTGGTTACCTCTTAAAAGACCTATGATGACAATGGCCGGTTACACTCGAAGATTTTCCAGAAAATTCAAAATCTTCAATTGATTCTTCAAGGCAAATTTCAAAATTAAAATAGAAAAATTTTAAAAAGGAGAAGGAAGAGAGAGAGAGTTTGGGTATTCGGGAGAAACCCGAATAATAAAGAACGCGTGAGAAACCCAGTCTGGGAACCAGATTTTAAGAAAATAAAAATAAAAATAATAAAGAGTTCTTTTGAAAGAAACGGGAGGACAAAATAAATAAAAAATCTTGGAAAAAGAGAAAATACAAAAAAGAGAGTAGTATATTCAAAATATACCGTGCACATGGTTGATACCATGCACATAGGGGATCTTAATACAAATATATATATATATAGAATAAAAAAATTGTGTTTACACCAACATATTTTTGAAAAATCAAAAAGAGGGACAAAATTCAGTTAGCCCCGGCACGCGGAAAACGCGGCGGCACTCACTGAGTGCCGCGCCGGCACTCAGTGTTTGCCGCCCGGCATTCAGGGAGTGCCGCCCGGCATTCAGTGAGTGCCGCCGGCACCCGTCGAGTGCCGCTGGCTGTAACAGACTGCTTTTCTCACATGTTCTAGAAGAAATCTTTGCACATGGGTTTCCACCCCGAATTTACCCATTTATCCCTGGATTAATGGTCTATATAAACAAACTTTCACCTTCATTGTTGAGGGACTTGAGAGATATACTTGAACTTGAGAATTAAGAGAGAGAGATATACAAGAATCATATATATTTTGAGAGAGAGAGAGAAGAAGAAATTCTTGAAGAACTTGAAGAATTTGAAGAATTTTGGGAAATCTTGGAAGGTTTTCACAAGAAGTTGAAGAAATACTTGAGGTCTTAGAGGTAACCTCTTAACCCTTGATAGAATTAGGACTATTCAATCACAAGTTCATAGTTCTAGGAACTTTACACATTTTCAAAACCTCTCTTCTTACCTCATTTCTTCACGCACCACTTAGAACTTGTGATTGAATCTCATAATGTTTCATTGGTTTGGACCTAATTGATGCCTTGGGTTTAAAATAAATTCAATTTTGAAGAGCTTGTGTTCTTAGTTTCTCTAGACAAACTTTGATTTCTTATTTCTACTATCTCTTGTGAGGCTCATGAGATCTTCCATATCTCATTGAACCTCTTTGAGTTTGATTATTTAATTTCCTATGATCTTATGATCCATATGGAGATTGGTCATAATCTACACATAGTTGGTGAGATACTAGTATCAACTCATGACTAGGATCTCTTCATTAAGAAATCTTATGGAATCCTATTATATTCCAATGAGGTTTGAGTAGATTTTAACTTCATCTCTAACTCCAATGACCATCAAAGGGTAGGAGTGATAAGTTGAATTCAAACTTGGGTCCATAGGTTTGAGTTCTTTATTTGAGGATTTTGTGAAGTTCATCTCAATACTTCATCAAGATCCACTAGTGTATTATGCCTTATAGTCTCCAATGACCATCAAGTGGTAGGAGAAGAAAGTGTTAATTCAAGTTTATTCTCATGGCTTGAACTAATCTTTCTCTTAGGTTTTAAGAAGTCTTTCATACTTCATCTAGAACCTATGAGTATGTATGTCTCTAACTCCAATGACCATCAAATGTAGGAGTGATAAGTTGAATTCAAACTTGGATCCATAGGTTTGAATTCTTTATTTGAGGATTTTGTGAAGTTCATTTCAATACTTCATCAAGATCCATAAGTGTGGTGTGCCTCATAATCTTCAATGACCATCAAATGGTAGAAGAAGTAGTTTGGTTTGAGCCCCAACTTCATGTTCTAATAGTTGAGGCCAATCAATAAACTTGGACTAGCAAAATAAAACAGTGGATTCATAAACTGTTTTTGATCAAGGATTTTTAGTTTGAAATCCGACCGTTGGAATCGAATGAAACCAACGGGAAAATGTTCATAACACATTGTTTTACCACTGAGATTTTTGTTTTAGCAAGATCTTGTGATTAGAAGGGTTTGATCATGGTTTTTGTGAGCTAATCATAATCTGTCCAGAGTTCTAGAATACTTTCAGAATAATAAGTCCGTTTTGAAATCAATAAATCAGAACCTTAATTAAGTTTTTGGGGTCTCAAATAATTTTTTATAAGTACCTTAATGTGTTAGGAAGGTATCCTAAAAAGATCTAAGTGTTTCTCATTTTTTTACTATTTTTAGAAAATCATACAAGATCTCTGGACAGAGAGTTGTAGAATCCTGAGTGAGGTCTAGTATTTTCAGTTTTCCCGGAGATCTAACCGTTGAAACCTCGATTTAATTTTTGGGTTAGAAACTAGACTCACAGAGGCATAACATATCCAAAAATCAGTAAGATCCAACCGTTTAAAGTATTTTATTTCCATTTTTGAACGTCGGGTCTGCTCTCTGTAAATCACAAAAAACTGCTACTGTTTTTGTCTAATCTTATTTATTTCAACTCAAATGATCTCTTAATGTCTTGAGACCCAAACCATGTTTTGAATAATGATAATTTAGATTAAATCCAGAGGCTTAGTGATCCAAATTGGTGAATAAATTCATGTCCCATATTTGTTCATATTCATGCATTCATTCATACATGTTAATATCCATGAGTAGGACTTGTCTCTTGTCTTAGTTGAATCTAGTTGAACATGACATATGATTAGTTACTCTTTGATATTATATCTTGTCTAAGGCATGTGTACTAACCTTTGTTTTGTAGCGCTTTGAGGTACAATTTCTCAACCCTTCTCTACTTTAATCTATTTTATTGATTTTAATTGATTTTTCGACCCCATGTGCGACACCTTAGCTTAGGTTTTGCCTTATGTGTATATATGTGTTAGAGACCTTTCTTAGGTTTATTTTGTTCTTGCATGCATTGCACGTTTGATATTCGCGGCTGGATCCCGGGTATGTTTTCTAGTTCTCTATTGCATATCATGTTGTTTGCTACTTGTATTACGTGGCTTATGAATGATATTTTACCGTTAGCAATTTTGCACCCTTTCAACATGCTTGTGTTATGTATACCTACATATATGTATTAATTGAGGGCATGCTTAGATTATTAATTTGATTAAAAAGGATGTTGAGTAGAGGCCTATCGTGAGATAGGATGAAAGGGGGTGTTTTAGTCCGCCGGGCTCCTTCCCCTTTCATTCCATAATCCCCGGACCCAGTTTATCTTTGGTTTCGCAAAAGATCAGTTTGCTTTTAAAATGGTTTCTTAATTTTTTCCTTTTAAAAATTAAGTGGCGACTCATTGAATTTGAAAATATTTGTTTTAAAAGTGGGTAAAATTTGAAAACCTGCGATATCCACAGGATGCTCTTAAAGTTTTGAAAATATATTGTATAGCACTCTGGACCCACACACTTGAGATCACAGACTAGACAACGATAGATTTGACCATGACAGACATTGACACAGGAAGGTAACACTCTTGATACTGAAATAGAAGTTTAGAGGAGAAAACCCAATTTTCCTTAATCTTAGTGCGCATTTGTCATGTTTGACGGATGTGCACTTCTCATCTTATTGTGATAATACTCGGCTGATAAAGTAATGCCTTGAAAATACTCTATATGGATCTCAATCAATCCTTTGCTTTCTCTGAAATGTGCTTCGAATTAGTGCCTTAGCTTATAGAATAAGAGACAATTCATTTCAAATGTTTTCAAAGATATACTTGATGATTCAGGATTCGCTTAATATATGAGAGGGGGTATAGGCAAACAATGTTTGCCCCTAGTTGATGGTGATAAATGGAGGTTTGGGCAAACGAAGTTTGCCCCTAGTGTGACAGTGGTATCTTGAGGCTCTGGGAAAACTTGAAAGCTTTGCCCCTAGTTTACAAGGTTCATGGACTGAGAGCCAGGGAAGCTCGCCTACTTATCCCCAAGTGGGAATCGGGTCCAAAGTAGTTCAGCCAAGTTTTGAAAGAAGGTATTTGGGATGTGGTTGAGTGTTTCAGGATAAGTGACCGAACCGAGTAGGTTACCTACATATCCCCAAATGGGAATCAGGTCAAGCGTAGTTCCTCAAAGGCTGGAGGTTTTAAAAGAGCAATGATTCAAGAATTGGGGGGCTTTTCAAGCCATGTCATCAGACAGACATTCTAAAGTAGGTCACTTGTGGTAGCGTTGAAAGAAACTAAACTACCTCCCCTTATTCTTTTCTTTTCTTTTCTTTTTCTTGTTTTTGACGGTTGATTCTTTTCACATTTTCACTAGCCAGCCAATGTTACAGCATACATGTTTTCGGAGCAAGATTAGCCCGACAAATTTCTGGGCTTACTTAAAGAAACTGTAAATCAAAGTTTTGGGATAATTCATGTTCCCATTTCTCGATCTTCTTCATTCTCCTTCCTCTTCTTCTTTTTTTTCTTTTCTTTTCATTCTAAAATTTTGGTTGGCTGGGATCAGGTCCTATGAAAACAACACGCAAAATTTTCTTTTTTTTCATGCTCTAAGTTTTGCCTAGGCGCCTTTCGGGTTTTCGTCCTAGCGGGCTTCTTTTTTCTTTTTCTTCTTTTTCTTTTGTGCTCTAACTTTCGGGTTTTCTTCTTTTTCTTTTTCTAAACCCTAAACCCTAACTTTTACCTAGGCACCCTTTGGGGTTTCCTTCATTTTCTTTTGCCCCTTTTTTTTTAGAGAAGTAGTTTATTTGAAATGTTTTGGCTACCATCAAGGATAAAGTGTACATGGCTTGCAGTTTAGACAGGTTTGAATGGCTCATTTATCTAGGCTCAAGATTTTGAAATGGAAAGATCAGGGATTTATGCTAGTCCCGAGTACTATCAATCATATCTTTTCAAGATTTTAACAAAAGCATCTCAAGATTCTTAAAGTAAAACTAATCAATTCTTAGCTTTCTTCAGCGCTAGCGCAAAATCAACTTTTGATACTTTCTGGATTCTTTTGAATGCACAAAATTATCAGCAGTGTATTTTTCACAATAATCAGAGAAATGACACTTTTAAGCTTAGAGATTCATTCATTCATGACAAGGCGCATTAGATCAAGAAAATGAAGATTTTATTTCATTACTTAGAAGGATTATAGTACTTGACACAGACTTAAGCATAATTTGACAATAGACAGACAAGACTCAAAATATAAAATAGACTCGATTGAACTAGACTCGACTTGATCTCAAGTGGAGCGTCACTGTGACTTGTTTATTCCTTTTTAAGCATCCATTTGGTTTCAACAAGCAGCTATTCCAAACATCATCACAATACTACCCCTCGTAAGCTCTCCCTGTTAGGAAACTGCATTCCAAGAATCCGTTGACAGTGCGTATAAATTGGTACTACAAAAATTACGTGAAAACTACAATAACCTTATAAAGGCGGAACTAGGGTTACCTTAAACTGCTAAAATGGATTGTTGTAGTAGATGAATCGAGAACACGGGCTTGATAACAGCTCACAATCTTCTATCGTATTCCTTTGCTGCTAGAATATCGAACTGAGTGTGGGCTCCTTTGAAATCCTTTGTGTTTCTGCTCTCTCTTTTTACGCTCTCTTTTCTATTCCGAGTTATAATTCTCTTGATGGAAAAATGCAAACTGAGGAGAGAACTAAAGCAGCATATATATAGGCTACGATAGGGACCATAAGAAGTCAATAAAGAATAGGATTCCTTATGGAATTAGGAAACCCTAATTTGAACTGAATCAGATACCTATTTTCATAAATTATAATTCATACCACTAAAGAATTATTAATGTTGTCAAAATCAAGATATAAAAAGTATGCTTTTATTTATGATTTACTTTTCTAAGGATTTGTAGTGTGAAAGTAAAGGTCGAACCCACAGAGATTGAATACTACGCACTTAAAATTTTTAAAACCTAAATTTAGTTAATTAAGAAAAATAGATTTTGATTTAATTTGAATTAAACTAATAACAATAAAAGTAAATCTAAATTATGAAAGCAATTAAATAGTTGTTTTTATAATAAGTTTAAGGAACCTAGGATTGCAAATCCACCACTAGCTTCATAATAAGGGTATTTATGAATTACTTTAGCTTATTAAGTTGGATGATAATGGGAAATTGTAGCTACAAGCCCAATTCCTCCGTCAAGAAAATAACTATGGTTCAAGCACCAACATAATCCATCTTCGGTTAGCACGAATTATCCCACACTAAACTAGGGTTGTGGTTTAATCCGTCTAATCTAGGCATGGACTATTCGAATACTTGATAGCACAATTCAATTTAAGCACCATTACATGTAAATAATCTAAACAAGCACAACAAGCATAGATCATTGAGCACATCACAGTCAAAATAGATCTAAGACAAGAATAAACTTTGAAAGTAATGATTTTAATCAATAGAAGCACGATTTATTTATAAAAATCCTCAGAACATGTAACTGTCATCCATACATAATAAAACTAAAATAAAAACATAAATAAAACCCTATTACTTGGCTAGGGTTTCATTGAAACCCTAGATCTAGAGTCTAGTTGTCCATAAAAGTGGTGGATGGCAAGTAGTTGATGGAGGAGGCCATGGAAATCCTTGGTCTTCTTCTTCTTCTCCTTGCTTTTCCCTCTTCAATGGCTGAAAGTATGGTTGTTTATTGTGTATATAATATTTTCCAACCCTTAATTTGAAGTAAATTAGGGTATATATAGATTTACAACAAGTTTTTGGAAGCTTTCCTAACCCGAAACGCACTAAAACTGCTTTATTTAGCTTTCCAGACGTAATTAGGCAGTGTCGTTCGCGTAGGAATCATCAGTAGAGTGAAATACGCAACTTTGATTTTTGTACGGATCGCGCGAACGGGCCGCGCGAGCGCGTAATTGGGAAGGTCGCGCGCGCGGATCTCGCGAGTGAATTCTGGGATCTAACGCGAGCGATTTCTTGGTTTTTGCGCGAGCGGGTCGCGCGCGCGATGTGATTTTTCTTGCTTCTTTCTTCCTGCTTTTTCACCTTAGTTAACCAGATCTCCTTGTTTTCTTCCAAAACCTGTCAAAAAATAGAAAACGAAGTAAAAAATATACAAAAACAGGATAAAAAAGTACTAACAAACGTATGTTAAGGCGTATAAATAGGATCTGTTCTCTCCCGATCACACCCCCAAACCTACATTTTGCTAGTCCTCGAGCAAAACTTAAAAATAAAAACTAAACTACTAATAACATACTACTCCATTTTCGCATGGATTGCGATTGCATTTAGCTTATGCAACAAGCCTTTTAAACCTCTAGGTGTCCCTAGTCGGACGAGTGAAGTCTCGTGAGGGTTCTCGTCAACAAGTCACCCACAACCATCTTTATTAACTTATAAATTTAAAAACTTTTATTAAAAACAAAGAACATAATATTCAATACTCCTTCATCATATAACAAAGATTTGAAATAGAATAACGAACATAAAGAAACATACTGAAACATCCACATAAATCATGAAAAACAATCTCAAGCACATGCATCGTATAAATCAATAGAGTTTCTCATAAAATTGCACGTGTGTGATATGGTAGTCAAATAAACACGCGTATGTCATAAATTTGGAATATACTTCGGATAACCAGTTAACTATGTCTCGACTACGAATCTCACAATGTTAATTACACTCTAAAATGAAACACTCAGAAACAGGTGTAATTTTTCTAAAATATGTGAGTAAAGGAAATATGTTTTCAAAACGAGAAATGCTCACATATGACTCGAAAAAGGCGCATGACACGAAAGAACAGTAGTCTCATGGATAGGATGCCAATAATCAAGAAAAATTAGTCATTACCATGTTTTAATCCCCCTTCCATCGTTTTCATATCCAAACCATGTTTTCTAGGATCAAATAGGACTTTTCAAAGGTTGTAATATGGCTCAGACAATGGAAAAGGATAGAAAGGATTTGTCAGGTAGTTTTCAGAATGGCATTGTAAGGCATGTTCGACTTCTTTCATTCTCTCTTCTACCAACTTCATCTTTTCATTCTCCTCCTTTTCATTCTTTCTTTTTCAATCTTCTTCTTCTTTTTTTTTTTAACATTTCCTTTCTTTTCCTTTTCATTCTTGCCTGTCGGATGATTATTCATTGATTTCTAAGCAACTATCCCAATAGCATCTTATCTTCTTCTTCCCAATCACACATTGCCTTAACACCACTAAAAGGTGACAAATCTCTCAGTGGTGAACTCCAAGTTTGTCAAGTCGGAGCAAAAACAAGGATAATGGTAATTAAAGAAAGAAATGGCATTTTAACGGCTCAAAGGGCGAACTAAGGAAATTTATCATTTATCGGTCAGTAATAAACAAAGAAGGGCCTAAGATCATTTCCTAGGGTGATATAGTTCTTCATCGTTTACAATGGAAGATTATTCAGCATGGTAGTAAATATTTTAACTTGACTATCAACCAAAACAAGAATAATGAGACTAAACAACACGTTAATGCGCTATTTCAATGAAATTCAACAAACACAATGTATTTATAACCCTCAAAACAGAAAAGATAGGCTCAAAATCTTACTGGGTTTAGTCTCCACCTTGTGTTATCTAGAAATCCGAATCATATTATAGTTCACATCAAACATGTATTCAAGCGACTACGTGCAGTGCATAGGTTTTTTGTGTGCAACTCTATGATATAAAACTACGATTCGAACGATACATGACTTAAAACGTTACATCGTGACTTTAGCAAATATTTAATCACATATTCTCTTGTTTACCATTCTATAACAATCCAAGTTACATAACCAGAAGTATCAAATCAAGATTGCAAAAACGTCGGTAATCATCGTTTATTTAAGCACCAGTATCGAAAAAAAATTTCAAAATTTTGAAAAATTACAGTATAATGTGCATGCGTGTGCATACCCCCAAACCTAAACCTTTCATTGTCCCCAATGAAACAACAAAACGAAAGAAAGGAGAGTACGTAAAGAAGGAACGATAATACCTCGATCTCGGCACTCACATACAGGTGATCACAAAGGAATATGGCAATAACGTTCAATGTTACCTGTTAATACTTAATAAAAGACAAACAAAGAAAATAATAAAAGCAGCTAATATATATATATATATAAATATGTCAAATTTTTTGTTTTTATTTTTTTTTTTTAATAAATTGAATAATAAAATCTAAACTATAATCAAGAGACTTAACAAAAATAAAAGAAACAAACAGAGCTTATAAAAACAAAGACAGACGAACCTAAACAGGGCTAAAAAAAATCACTGACCAGGTATGGAAAGAGGAGGGAAGAGAACGAAATAGAAAAACAGAAAACCCTACCTCGCGCGAGCGAGCCTCGCGCGCGCGAATCCCTCAACGAGTTTAAGCAGAAGCATGTTTTATGTTTTATAAAAGAAAATTTTCTAAGTCCTCAGATCGCGCAAACGGACCGCTCGAGCGAACCCCTCGCGCGCGCGAATTGTGGCGCGAGGTGATACTGAGGTTATATATCATAAAAGTTTTAAAAAATTTCTCTAAGAGGCAGGCTCGCGCGAGATGCCATTTTTCCTCTTTTTCTCTTTTTTTTTTTTTTAATCAAAAATAAATTTACTCCGACCCCCAAACCTGTTCAGAAAGACCACAACTGACTCAAAAAGACCCAAAAACAAGAGAAACGGATGAATTAAAGCTTGGGTTGCCTCCCAAGAAGCGCTATCTTTTACGTCTTCAGCTAGACCATTCTAGCTCAAGATTTATGGAGGCCGTAAATCAGACTGTGTACTCCTAAGGATATCAAGGAGACTACGGTGGTAAGCAGAAACCATATCGCTATGTATCAATTCATTCAACGGTTCATCCTTTTCGGTTTCAAATCGATTCTTCAGCTTTTAAGTAAATTCGTCATTAGGGTCCACGTTATTCAAATCCATCCGCTTATTACGAATTATATTATTTTCCTCACCCATATTCAGTTCTCTGTTAGGCTCAATATTCCGTCTTACCTCACTCTCCGTCTCACATAGGTAAACGTCGTCTTTAGGAGGTTGATCAATAGCGTTATAAACGTTCAATTTTAAGTTCATGTTCCCAAATGACACCTTCATTACCCCCGTCCGACAGTTAACACGCGCATTAGCGATTGCTAAGAATGGACGACCTAGAATGATAGGAGTGTGCTTCCTAGCATCTAGTACGAGTTCAGTATCAAGGACTATGAAATCAACAGGATAATAGCATTTGCCAACTTTAACTAAGACGTCCACGATGATTCCTCTAGGGATTTTAACAGAACGATCCACTAATTGAATAGTAGCGGTCGTAGGTTTAAGTTCACCTAAACCTAGTTGTTTATAAACGTGATAAGGTAAGAGATTAATAGTAGCTCCTAAGTCAAGGAGAGCCCTATGGATGATAGTGTCACCTATGACATATAATATTGTAGGCGTACCTGGATCATTATACTTCGGAGTAGCGTGTTGGAAAATAGAACTTACTTTTTTCGTGAGAAAGACCTTTTTCGGAGTATGACTACGCAATTTACGTTTTTGAGTGCAAAGGTCTTTAAGACATTTAGCGTAAGCGGGAATTTGTTTTATAGCGTCGAGGAATGGAATATTAATTTTAACTTGTTTAAACACCTCGAGTATATCTTCAGCTTTTGACCCTTTCTTAGACAAGTGTGACGGTCCCTCAACGTTAGGTGGAAAAGGTAACTTTGGAACATAGTTAGTTGGGACCGGTTCTTTTTCTTTTCTACTTTGATTCACGTCCTAACCCCTCTCTTTATTCGAGTTAACGTTTGCATCCCTCATAACCTCCCTCGGAATCTCAACAACTTCTTCCTCTCGAGTAGTCGTCCTAGTTGACACAGCGTTCACTTGCTCACTCGTACCACCCACTTCGTATTGCCCCTTAGGGTTCGGAATAGGTTGACTTCCAACTTACTCTCGGTTAAACGATTTAGCGTGTTAACTATTTGTCCCACTTGGGACTCTAGTTTTGCAATGGACTGGGTGTGGGAATGTACTAACTGGATCACCGGACCAAAACTTTCAAGTGAGGTCAACACCTTCTCCTCAAATGCATTATTACGTGGAGGTGGATGAGGAGGTTGTTGGTATTGAGACTGTTGAGGTCTATAAGCGTTAGGGAAATTACTCATCTCATTATTATTATTATTATTATTTTTCCACAAGAAATTAGGATGGTTTCTCCATGGCCCGTCCAGATTATTAGTAGTCAAATTAAAAATTATTTCGTGGGTATTGTTGAATAGAATTAATGTGTTACTCCACGAATTCCAGAAATTGACTTGCCGATGGACATGCTAGGATAGAATGTGACGGATCAGAACATAATGCACAAATTTCATGAGCGGGTGGGGCTGTCGTTTGGTTCATTGTTAAAAGTCGGTCAAGTTTTTTAGATAGTTCTTTTATTTCAATTGAATGACTTGACTCGAACTTTACCTCTCTCTTAGGTTGTGAATGATATCCCTCGGAACGTACTGACACAGCCTGATGCATCAAATTCTCGCTTAATGTTTCAAAGATTTTCCAGGCCTCATCGGCACTTTTGTGTAGGAAGGTACCCGCACAAATAGCGTCGACGGTATTACGGACTGAGGGAGTAAGTCCCTCATAAAAACTTGTACCAACTGCCACTTAGGAACCTGATGATGTGGGCAGGAACGTAATAATTCTTTAAATTTCTCCCAAGTGTCATAAAGTGTTTCCCCATCTTGCATCACAAAATTTGTTATAGATTTCCTTATCTGATTCGTACGCATAATAGGGAAAAACTTTTATAAAAATGCGGTGTGTAAGGCTTCCCATGTTCTAATTGTGTTTGGCTCAAGTGATTGAAGCCAGTATTTAGCTTTATCTTTTAAAGAGAATGGAAAGAGCCGCAATTTTAATTCATCATCAGTTAAGTTTTGAATTTTTAAAGTAGAGCATATATCCTGAAAATCTCCTAAGTGTTGATATGGATCTTCATTTAGACGGCCATGGAAAGATGGAAGTAGCGAGATGGTAGACGACTTTATCTCAAAGTGAGATGCCATCGCCTCCAGTAAATCAATACATGTTTGTGGCGTGTAAGTCGTAGGAATAAAATAATCTTTAAGCGGAGGAGGTGGCGGTATATTAAGATTATTCATATTATTTTTGTTGTTTCCAATGTCGGCCATTGGAATAGGTTCTATTTTAAAAGTTCGAGTTCTCCTTAACCGTTTAAGGGTACTTTGAATTTCGGCCTCAAACAACGCCGACGGTTTCGACGTTGATTCGTCGTCTTGCAACCTAGCTCTAGAAGCTTGGGTTGAAGACTTACTAATTCTTAAAGTACGTTCAAGTTCAAGATCGATAGAATGTAATTCAGGTTTATTTGAACGTGTACCAAACATTAACTAAAAAGAAAATAAACTAAAAACAAACACTGACCCAAATAAATAAAAAAATAAATAGCAATCACGCAACTAAGATAACAAGCACTCAACTACTGTGATGCATGAATATTATCATGTAATGCAATATGACCGCGTCAAGCCCAGCGCCCCGGGTTTCCTAGCTAATGTAGTGCAATTAACCCTAAACTAATGCAAATAGTGCGTCACAGCACCCTGACTTACAGTGGTTTAAAGCGAGTTTCAAAAGAAGCAATTTATTTTATTTTATTTAAATTTTTTTTTTGCGTAAGCTCCTTTGATGCGCTAAGCTATTCCTTCCGGAAACGTTAGAATTTAATGACTCGAGAAACTACAAAATAAAAAGAAAAATTAGTAACTCAAAATAAAACGAAAATAAGAAAAGAAAACCTAATCTAATATTTACGAATCAACTAAACTAAGATTCTAAAACTAAAGGTAGTGAATTGCAATCCCCGGCAACGGCGCCAAAAATTGATGTTGTCAAAATCAAGATATAAAAAGCATGCTTTTATTTATGCTTTACTTTTCTAAGGATTTGTAGTGTGAAAGTAAAGGTCGAACCCGCAGAGATTGAATACTACGCACTTAAATTTTTAAAACCTAAATTTAGTTAATTAAGAAAAATAGATTTTGATTTAATTTGAATTAAACTAATAACAATAAAAGTAAATCTAAATTATGAAAGCAATTAAATAGTTGTTTTTATAATAAGTTTAAGGAACCTAGGATTGCAAATCCACCACTAGCTTCATAATAAGGGTATTTATGAATTACTTTAGCTTATTAAGTTATATGATAATGGGAAATTGTAGCTACAAGCCCAATTCCTCCGTCAAGAAAATAACTATGGTTCAAGCACCAACATAATCCATCTTCGGTTAGCACGAATTATCCCACACTAAACTAGGGTTGTGGTTTAATCCGTCTAATCTAGGCATGGACTATTCGGATACTTGTTAGCACAATTCAATTTAAGCTCCATTACATGTAAATAATCTAAACAAGCATAGCAAGCATAGATCATTGAGCACATCACAGTCAAAATAGATCTAAGACAAGAATAAACTTTGCAAGTAATGATTTTAATCAATAGAAGCACGATTTATTTATAAAAATCCTCGGAACATGTAACTGTCATCCATACATAATAAAACTAAAATAAAAATATAAATAAAACCCTATTACTTGGCTAGGGTTTCATTGAAACCCTAGATCTAGAGGCTAGTTGTCCATAGAAGTGGTAGATGGCAAGTAGTTGATGGAGGAGGCCATGGAAATCCTTGGTCTTCTTCTTCTTCTCCTTGCTTTCCCCTCTTCAATGGCTGAAAGTATGGTTGTATATTGTGTGTATAATATTTGTCAACCCTTAATTTGAAGTAAATTAGGGTATATATAGATTTACAACAAGTTTTTGGAAGCTTTCCTAACCCAAAACGCACTAAAACTGCTTTATTTAGCTTTCCAGACGTAATTAGGCAGTGTCGTTCGCATAGGAATCATCAGTAAAGTGAAATACGCAACTTTGATTCTTGTACGAATCGCGCGAGCGGGCAGCGCGAGTGCGTAATTGGGAAGGTCGCGCGCGCGGATCGCGCGAGCGAATTCTGGGATCTCGCGCGAGCGGGTCGCACGAGCGATTTCATGGTTTTCGCGCGAGCGGGTCACGCGCGCAATGTGATTTTTCTTGCTTCTTTCTTCCTGCTTTTTCACCTTATTTAACCAGATCTCCTTGTTTTCTTCCAAAACCTGTCAGAAAATAGAAAACGAAGTAAAAATATACAAAAACAAGATAAAAAAAGTACTAACAAACGTATGTTAAGGCGTATAAATACGATATGTTCTCTCCCGATCAATTATAATTGCACTCGTACCCTTATATCAAAAATATATTTTGAGCTCCATGTTATTAAATGCTTATTATCTCCCCATGTTAAGATTACAGATATCCATTAATTAAATATAATTACTGACAATCATATTTAATTAATCTCTTAAAATTCCTTGAGATCTTCTGCTTAACTTATCTAATATGTCAGATACAAAATCCACCTGCAGGGTTTGACATAATCAAAACTTATAAGCTTTCTCAAGGGGATATCATCAATCCTAAAATTGAGACATGGATTCCATCATTAATTAATATCCACCACACAATTAATATTGTCACCCAATCCAATGAGATATTGACCCATTTAAGGATCTCACCCTTTTAGGGATCAAAGTGTAAATATCAAATGTACGTGTCTATAAATTAACTTAGGATTTAGAGCATAAGCACTCATAATAGTCATGAGGTATTAATTATCTTACAAGTCAGTATAAAGATAATTATCCCAAGTCGATCCCATTTAATACACAAAGTGTACCAGCATGGTGAGTTGAAACTATACCATTTCCCGTAGTAAAAACAAACCTACTACAACACCATGCTGTAGACCTACCAATGGTGTGTCCAATCCATCTAAGACTGTAAACCAAAATCTTACATTCTATAAGATCCGATGGTCTGATCTTCCGTGTGTAAGCCGAATTCTACACACCAAACCACCTACTATGTAGAATGAAAGAAACACATGTATAATATTAAATAAACAATATAATACAAATATTGCCCACACAGATTCTCATAAAAATGGATTAACCGATTTTATTAAATGAATAATAAATCAACTACATAAAGCATGGCTTTTAGTATATATCCCTAACACTCCCAAGTTCTTCATTATTGAATTCTTTGGCTAATTCCTCCGACCTTTTGCGGTAGAGGAATGATGATACCTTTTTCAATTAAGTCCTGAATTTTATGCCTAAGCCTCCAGCAGCTATCTATGCTATGCCCACGGCCCTGATGGAAATCACAGTAGTACTCAGTCTTGAAGCCTTATGGAAGTGGATCAGGTTCTGGCTTGGGTTCCAGCTTCTCCAAGTACCCTTCCTCTAGTATTTTTTTCAAGTCCGCTGCTCAGGGACATTCCTAGCTCAGAAAATTCTCTCTTCTCTTTCTTTCCCCATTGTTGTTGAATTGGTCCTTTTGGCAATTGTGGTACCTATACATCGATATAAGGTAATGGATATTTGTACAAATGAAATGGCCCTTTAAACTTTTTTGAAGGCCTTGCATTGGGCATATCAAATAATCCCTCCCTATCAAGCTTATGGTCACCAATTCTTTTGCTCTTGTGGGTCACATTCTCTAGTAAACCACTCTTGGTGAGCATGTCAAGGATTTCCTGGTCTAGAGTTTGTATTCCTAGATTAGCCAATCTTTCAAACCACTCATTATCATCACAAGGTGTAAGAGGTGGAGTCGGAGGAGTTGTGTCAGCCAATTGCTTTATCACACCCATCATTTTTACAAGCAGTTCACTGTTTTGGTTGATAGTAGATTCCATAGCGGTCATCCTAGCATTCATATATTCTTTAAATGCCATCTCTTCTTCTCTAGCTCTTATTGTACAAATCATTGAATCTTTTAGAAGCTCAATAGACATGGCTGGTTGGTCCAATGATGTGATGTACACCATAGGGTCGTAGGATTCACGCCCTATTTCAATGAAGCTGATATCTCTTAGTGGTGGAACCTTCAAACTCTTGTTGACATCTGGCTGTATAGGTGGAGGGGTAATGATCCCATTATGAATTAAATCTTGGATTTCATGTCTGAGCCTCCAACACTTGTTGGTACCATGGCCATGTCCTTGATGGAAGTTGCAGTATAAATGCATCCTAAAGTTTTGTGGAAGTGGGTCTGGAGTCGACATTGGATCTAACTTCTTCAAGTACCCTCTTTCCAATATTCTTTATATGTCAAATAGTTGTTCAAATGTCATGATAGACTAGAATCAGAGCTTTTCAAGATACTCAGGCTGCAGGTTCTTGATGATCATTTAGACTTGCTCTTTCTCAGTAGGCCTGTTCATAATCTGAGCAACCTTAGCCATCTAACGAGTATGGAAACCTGCGAAGGATTCCTCACACTCTTGCCTAGTGGTTTCCAGATCTCTTGTAGTAACATCGAATGACTGATTGTATGAGTATTGAGCCATAAATGCTCTAGCCAGGGATTCCAATCTTTGGCCACAGCTGATTCTAAGGTCAAATACCATGACAGTGCTGCTCCACTCAGAATTCTTTGAAATAGCACGGTAAAATAGTCAGACCCAATGCCCATGGGCTGCAAAGTTCCTACATAAAGCCTCAGGTGGCTCTTTGGATTTCCAGTTCCATCGAAGAATTTGATATGAGGCATCTTGAACTTTTCTGGGAGTTTGGCTTTCGGAGCATTACACAACCCTTCAATGTCGAACAAATAATTGTCCACCCCTTTGCTTTTCCTGATCACACTCTCTAGCTAGTCAATCTTAGCTAACTTGTCCTGAGTTTCCTGATCTAGCTTAACCTTTGGTTGAACTGTCTCCCGGAAGTCTTCTTCCTCATGATGCACCAGAGTCTTCTTTCTCTGCTCTGATCCAACGCAGCTTGCATTGCGGCCATTTTGGCTTCCATATCTCAACTTCGTACGTCATACCTTTAGCCCTAGTTGACTCGACTATTCCTTCTTCAAACCCTGATCTGATCAAATGACTATTCGAAGCTCTGACCCGGGACAGAGTACAACTTTTTGGTCCTATCTTCTTTTCTGGTTTATTAGGGATTTTCAAAATAATCATGTATCTTATTGCAAAAGAATTTTCAAAGAATGATATTTTACAAAAGAATGGAAAATCAAAGATAGAAAATTCATTTCCTTTTCAAAAACATTTTCCAAAATTGAGGAAATCTTTTTCGAAATTCTGAGAAAAACAAACTTTTCTTTTCAAAAGTATATTAGAGTCGTCGCACTCGTGAGCTGTATATGCAATGCTCATGTAGTTTATGCAATGCAAATGAAATGCAATCTAATCTAAATGCAATGCACCTTAATCTAGCTTAGACCTAGCATATCAGCACAAAAACACATAAGATTCCTTGAGTATACTAATTACCCTAATAAACCAATCATTATCCAAGGATTTTTAGCTTTGAAATTCTTAATGGCTCGAGTTTACAAAATTGAATTTTTTATGAAAATCTTGAAAGAGAGGAGGAGATTTGTAAATTTCAAAAAGCATTTTTGAACCAACAATGCTTGTGGTGTGAAATCATGATTCTTGAAAATCGAGGTAGGAAATTCTGAAATTCTAAAATCTGGAATTGAATCATCAAAGTGTGGAATCATGATTTTTTGAAAACCAAGGTAGGAATTTTGAAATCCTCTAATATCTGAGAGGAGGTTTTAAAATTGAATCAAAGTAGGAATTTTGAAATTCTCTATAATCTAGGGAGAATTTTGGAAGGATTTTGTGAAAGGAATTTCAAAGCAAATTTTCAAAAGGGATATTCTCAGAATTTTCAAAAGACTCGGGTTTTTCAAAGAAGTGCTTGTATTTTCAAAAATTTCAAAAATTTATCCTTGAATAATGATTGGATGTTTGGATAAAGACCATACTACTCTAGAGGAATCCACCATACAAGGTTTGATGATGCCTTCGCATACACGTCCTCATCATCCACATAATCCCTTACGGGCAAAAAAATAATTCATCACATTGTCCTAATCAAAGAAAAAAAATAAAATCCGAATTGAAGGGTTCTATAGAAACTATATGCAAAGGCCGGGTTTTATTCTCATAAAGGGTCCATTAGCAAGCTTAGCGGTGTGGGTGACCGCCTCCCCAAGGGCGTGTCGTTCACACATGGGCTCTATATATTGCATGCGGTACAAGGCTAACAGTGACCACATGCTACCAAAACTCTTGATAAATGGACGAAAGGGGGCCCTCCACCCACAAGGCAATGGTCTCAAGCAGTCGCGGTGAAAGAACCATGCAAGTGCAAATGCAGGCAAAAAAAATATGATTATCAAATTAATAACAAGGATATTCTTTGGCTCAAGTCAAACCCTCGAAGAACAAGAAACTATCGGTTTCATGTTCAAATCCCCAGTGGAGTCACCAGATTGTGGACCGGTGCACTCAGATGAAGTGGTCCTGGCGTCTTCCCTCGATAGTGTCCCGGACGGATCCCAAGGAGCACACTTCAAGGAAGACTAGGACTTCCTCACGCAATCCTAGAGATAAAGAGTTGCCACCTAATTTTTATCAGGAATTAGGAAACCCAAGTTTGACTCGCCCAAAATTGAATAAGGTTACTCGCCCTTCATTACCAAAAACTAGGTTTGGGGGTCTTGGTACGAGATGGGAAGGAGCCCAAGTAGGACTAAAGCACCCCCTCCTCGCCCTACCGAATGGTAGAACTTGATTCAAATATCCTTGTTCTTAATTCATAATTGGTGTTGTTTCCTCAAACATAATAGATAGTATATACATGTCAAAAGGGGAACATCTAGGAAAACCATGTCAAGAGGTTAAATCAAGTAGAAGTCAGATGCACATGCCATACAAGAGAGAAGTATACTCACAGTGGCTAGTCCCGCCCTGGACCGATGCAAATTAAGGAAACAAGTCATGATATGCAAAAAGGAACAAGAAGACTTACATTGAGTTGACTCAAGCGGAGTCGCGAAAGCAAAAAGATATGGAGACGTGTAATGCAATCATGCAACAATCCTAAATAAGATGTCTCTAACAAATAATCATATAAACAGAGACTATCCTAAAAAAATGTGTCATTGAAAACAAAGTTGTAAACCTAAAAAATTCTAAGAGAAAGGATAGAGATAGTACACGATACATGGGCACTAAGCCACATGTAGACAAGGCAAACCCACAAATCAAAGTCCGGATCCACGGCATTCAATTCTCTGCACTAAGACGCCAAGGAATACCCAATCATTGCAAAAGCACAAGAAAACAAATGATATGCATGAAAAACAAGTAGAAATGTCATCAATCAAATTTCCAGATTCAGCAACCTCTAATGAATCCTATCAAAAGTTGTCTTAAACATGAGCTGGACTAAAACCTTTTTACAAAACGTTAGATACATGTCTCAGGGAACTTGTCCAAAAAGTAGAACCTCTTCACCATTTTTGAAGTTTGAGAAATAAGAGTTTTGGGAATAGTAGATCAGGACAATCCACTATTCTTGTAAAAATCATACTTAATTCTGTAAAAATCATGTGAAGCTCTATTTAGTGTCAAAAGAAAGCTATTTCACTGTAGTTTATGAAAAAAATAATCCCATGGACATATCATGGTCTTAAGGTTTCTAAAAAGTTGTTTTAAGCAGACTCTATTGTTCTGGAAATTTGGTATCATTTGACAAAGGAATATAAAGTATAACAGAAGCATAATAGAAATTCATGAATTGTGTTAATCAAGTAGATCTAAGGTTATGATCTCTCATCCAATTATCCTAGATGATTTCTAAACAATGTTTTATTCATCAATTGTTGTTGAGTGATCAAAGTATGACCATTTTGTATACATAATCATAATTGTAGTTAAATCTAAAAATTTCTAGAATAATTGTATTAACTTTAAACGCTTAGAAAATGATATTAACTCGATCGTATGCTCGCGATTTTACATCGGCATATAGATACATGAGTTTGGAATCATCCCCAAAAAGCAGAACATCAATAACTATTATAGATTTTCTTAAACTGAAGCACAAAGAGACTATGTTCAAATCTGTCAACCGATTTCTCAACAATTTCTAAAAATAGTATATGGATCCTAGAAGTTCTCAAAACAGACCGGATGAAAGCTAATTCATCAAAGTTTAACCAGAAAATTTGAAATCTATCAAACAATGGGTTTTAATGGACCAAATGTCATGGACAAAACCAATCTGTTTTGCTGAATTTTATCTAATTCATTTTAAAGTGTGAGAAAAACATCTTAAGTGATGATTGAAGTTTATTAGAGAGATCAAACTCATAGATCAATTTAGTTATCATGATTCCCAATCAATTTAGCCCTCAAGTTATATGAAGAAGTTTAGATCATGGATCAAAGGGACTTACAAATTTCCTATTGGAGATGAAATTCAATAAGAATTCTAGGTAATATGAATAATCAAGAGATAGGTATGAACATAGGAATCATCCTTCTCATAGATCATAATTCCAAACCATCATAGAATTTAAAATAGATACATATATATAATCATGTATGCATGGATTTAAATTTGAACATAAGAATGAAATCAAAATTGAAAATCAAGGTGAAAATCAATCTCTAATCATGAATATTCAACAAAATCAAAAGAGACTTGGATCTAGCTATGTGAGTGTGTGAAGAACAAGGAAGGAAGAAGATGAGTGTGCTAACAAATAAAATAAAACTTAAGCTAGATCCAAATCTTATAGATCTATACATACAAAAATAGGAATTAGAGATGAATCATAGATGTTTACCTCTTGGAGGATTCTCAATTGTATAATCAAAGTTGATTTGAAGATCTTCTTCTTCAAGTGCGCTTCAAGCTCTTCAAGCACTCAACGATGGGAGTTAATTGAGGCAATTGATGTCTAAATTATCTCTAATCTAATTACCTAGAGATTAGCTTGGAAATTTTTTAATTCATGATTTACTTCATCTCTCTAGATATCTCTCTTGAATTCTAGGTATATTCCTCTATATCTTGTATATTCTCTTGTATGTACTTATGTGTCCTCTCTTATCTATCTCTTGTGTGTCAAAGATTATCTCATATGGATCTATATATAGAGTTTTGAAGACTTAGCTCTTAAGTTACGGGGTTAAAATAGGATTTTCAGAGAGCAGAAAAGGGTTAAAATGGCCATTTCGGTGCCTAAATGCAATTTTTAGGCAATTTCCTCGCAGTGGGAGCCTTCTAGAAGGGTTTGAAACCAAAACAATGTGTTAGAGGACACTCCTTATAGGTAGCAGTTATGGTGGGACCCGCCACTCCACTTCCCAAAACCACCATCCCCTTTTCTTGCTCCTCTGGTCACCCACAGGACCTGTTTCAAGTTTCAAGTGTACTACTTTTCCAGATTTTTCTAAAAATTCTTTTTGGTGTCCGAAATCATCCGTTTACATACCAATGGAAAGCTGCTGAGTTGAATTTCAGTATAAAAATATTTTGGGAGATTTTGAAATGAGATTTGAAGCCCGAAAATCCTCCGAAACTTTTGTAATCTTTTTGAAATCAAACGACGTCTTTTTCAAAATTGATTTTCAATGTGCACCGATTTTGAACTTTTCTTTGAAATTGAATCTCTGGATGCCTAGAATACTGCATTTAGAACACTTAATGTTCATATAACCCTGAGTGAATATGAATTCTGAGAGACGATTTTGATAAAACCGGGATTTATCCATGGAAAGGGCTTTTCTGAGCTTGAATTCACTTCCCGAAGTTCGATCTTTCGATTGTGTGGAATCCAGTACCTTCCACTGGGTACTTTTCATCATCGAATCCTCCAAGATGTTGTCCACCCAAAATCCTATTAGTGTGGTCAAAATTGGGTGTCTACAAGTATGTACTGAGGTTCGGGTTTCGTTGCCCCAACAACGAGGTTGAGTACGAAGCGCTGTTGGTTGGATTATAGTTGGCTACTTCAATGCGTGCACAGAAGGTTCAAGGGTACAGTGATTCCCAACTTGGGGTCAACCAATTTAATCAAGAGTACGAGGCTCAGAAAGATAACATGGTAGCTTACCTTGCCCTCGTCCAAATAGTCTCGAAAAAGCTTAAGGGTTTCTTGAACACACAAATCCCGAGGGAAGAGAACACTAGGGCCGATCGGTTAGCCAGCCTCGCCTCATCCTCCGAGTCAGACTTGCCCAATAGAATACTTACCTGAGCCAAGTGTGATCAACTCGAAAGGCATGGAGGTCGAGCCAGTCGCCTTAGGCCCCAGCTGGATGGATCCGATCATCACATTCCTCATAATTGGCACGCTACCGGACGAAAAGGAAGAAGCCTATCGGGTCAAGTACCGAGTGGCCAGATATCATGTTATTGATGGAATCCTCTACAAGCAGGGGTTCTCTATCCTCTATCTCCGTTGTTTCCACCCTGCACAGGTCCGGGCGGTGTTGCGGGAAATCCATGAGGGAGTTTACGGGAATCACGTTAGAGGCCGGGCACTTTCACAAAAAGCCTTGCAGCAAGGGTATTACTGGATAACGATGGCCCGGGATTCCCAAGAGTATGTAAAGAGGTGTGACAAGTGCTAGAGATACTCCCCTATGATCAATCAACAGGGAGAACTCCAAACACCCATCCTCAGCCAGTGGCTGTTCACTCAATGAGGTATCAATATTGTTGGTCCCCTCCCAATGGGAAAAGGATAACTTAAGTTCGTTGTCATCGCCGTAGACTACTTCATCAAGTGGGCGAAGGCTAAACCCTTGGCAACAATCACTGAGAAAAAGATGGAGAGTTTTATTAAGAAAAACATCCTCAACAGGTTCGGTATTCCACAGATTCTGGTCAGTGACAACGATAGGCAGTTCAACACCCCGGTGTTCAGGCAGTTCTGCTTGGGATACAGAATATCCAATCATTACTCTTCTCCCGAGCACCCTCAAGCCAATGGCCAAGCCGAGGTGACAAATCAGACAATCCTGTGGTCAATCAAAACCAGGCTTGAAAATGCCAAGGGCCTTTGGCAAAAGAGTTACCGACCCTCCTTTGGGCCTACCGCGCCACCCCCCGAGCGGCAATGGGAGAGACACTATTCTCGCTCACCTATGGCCTCGAGACGGTAGTTCCCATGGAGCTTGGATTACTCACACACTGGGTGGCAAATTTCAACGAGCAGAACATTGAAGATGCCCTCAGAGCAGAACTTGACTTGGTAGAAGAAAGAAGAGACTGGGCATATCTGAAAGTGGCAGCTTACAAACAGATGGTCTCCCGGTACTTCAATAGCAAAGTCAAGCACCGGAGTTTCCAGGTCAGGGATCTCGTTCTAAAGGTGGTAAACCGGTTTACCAAAGTCCCGAGCCATGGGCCGAACTGGGAAGGACCATACCTAGTTACGCGGGTAAACAGTCCGGGCACCTATTGGTTACAAACTCTGGATGGGCATGATCTTTCTCACCCTTGGTATGTTCAACACCTCCAAAAGTATTTTCAATAATGCTCAGACGCGAGCGGGTTAGCACTGGTTAGGAAGTTTTGTAGCTCTACTTGAGCAGTTATTATAAATTTTTGAAGAAATAAAGGTTTTTTGTTCTTACTACAAGCAATGATCCCTACCAGTGTTCCAAAAAGACCTCGGGATCACACCCGAGGCACAAAAAGACCTCGGGATCACACCTGAGGCACAAAATGACCTCGGGTTCACACCCGAGGCACAAAAGACCTCGGGTTAAACCCCAAGGCACCGGCTTTGCTTAGGCCCAACCAATAATGGGGGCAAATCCCCCTAGGTGGCTGATGATAGCTAGCCTCAAAAGACCCTACAACCACCCACGTTCCAGGCCAATTTCCTACGGTCACCCTTTTTGCAAACACCTGCCTTAGCAAACGCTTGGGGGCAAGGGCAAGGGAAGTACTAGGCCAAAACAGGAAATCACACTGGGCACTAACAGGGGATGGAATCCTAGGACATTCCTAACATTCCTAAGTACCTACAATGCCCAGAGAAACCGCCCAGATAATAAACTCCTACACAATACCCGGTGGGACCTTTAAGATAGGTCCCTAGAAGACCAAGTATTCTCTACCAATTACAGTCCTAAACCTTTTCCTAAGGAAGGGATTTAGATCAACTAAAAATTGGTCAGGTACTGGAAATCACAAACAAGCACATAAGTACAAAAAAGTAAACAATTGATGAAAAAGGGGGCCTCAATGGACCTTTTCATTCATTAAAAACTATGTACATTACCTGGGGGCAGTTTTAGTAGCCCCCCTCCCCAAAAAAAAAACCAAACAACAAAATAAACACAAGTAGCTACTACTGGTCGTCCACAACGACCACCTCTTCACCGGTGGCTGCAGTCCCGACTGGGCTAGCCCCAGCGGCGGTCTCCTCACCGACTTGATCCTCCTTCCAGTAGTCGGACTCCGCCCACGAATAGCCTGAGAGGTCCCAGTCCGGGTGGTCCGAGGCATCCCGGGCACTCAGATTGGCATAGTCTTTAAGGAAGCCTGCCTCAAACTCCTCGTCCACATCCTTAGCCTCGGCCTCTCGAGTAGTGATGACCTTGGAGAGAGTCGCTAACAGGACCTCTGCCTCCTTCTCAGCAGCCACCGCCTTAGCCTCTGCGGACTTCCGAGCAGTCATCTCGGTTAAAATAATGTTGTGAGCCTCCTCCAGCTCCAGGGCCAAAGCCTTGGACTTCTCCTCTGCCACAAAGAGGGCAAAGCCTGTGGACTCCCGGGCAGACTTTTCTGCTAACAGAGCTGCCTCAGCAGCGGTGAGCTTCTCAAGCACCACAAGTAGGGTAGCCTCAGCCCCTGTCGCCAAGCAGCTAACCTACAAAAAAGATAGAAGCTGTTAATATATCAGATGGAGCAGAAAAACAAAAGATGTGCAAGCAAAATGCATGGACGACTTACCATATGACTAATGCTATACAGCCAGCCAACTAAGGCCTCGGGCCCCAGCAGAGAAGACTTGTCCACCTGGCTTTGCAGACGCCCGAGCCGGACTCTCTCTCAGACCTCATCCACCGTCTCTGCCACTTGCCTCGCGGGAGGTCTCCCTCGCGGCGCCAAGGGAGTGGGCTCATCCAAACACAGGAATGATATCCCGAGAGGTGCGGCTGCAGGCGGTAGCTTTGGCGCCGTGGCCATGGTGACCCCATGAGTCGAGGTCCTGTAGACACCCAATTTTGTCGGCTATCAGATTTAGGAGACCCATAGCTTGGTGGTTCACAATGATCGAAAAAGACTCAGAAGGACTCCTAGAAGTTAGTTCTATCTCTCGAAATGCTTAGAAAGTGGTACAAAAGACAAAAATGCCCTTGAAAGTCCAAATACTCCTAGATTTGGACTGAAAGTTTTGGAAACATGTTGTGTCATAAGGAAAGTAATAAAATGAGTTTTTAAGAAAAATCAAATGAAATCATCAGCTCCTAGAGACCCCCGGAAGTCCCGGAAGTTCTCAGAAAGTCCTCGTTGACCGGTTTGACCAAGGATTGACCAGGTTTGACAAGGGTCTGACCAAAATTGTCCAAATTCACCAAAAAGTTTCAAGATCATTCTAGACCATGTGAAAAGTACTAAAAGGAGTTTTAAAAGAAAATTTGACAAAAATGTCAGCTCCTGGGAGCTCTCAGAGGTTCCCAGAACTTCCTAGAGATCCCAGGTTTGACCGATTTGACCTAAGAGTTGACTTTGAAACCAGAGCGATGTGTCATTTTTCAAACATTTTTCATGGATACTATAGGTCAATAGCTTTCCAATAGTATATCGCACATAATTCTTGGATTTAAAATGAATTTATTATGAATTTTCGAAGGTAAAAAAGGCGATCAATTAAGCTTTTATCGCGAATACCACAAAACTTTTCAAAGTGACCTATCTCCGAACTATTTTTTTTATGGAAATTAGATTCCATTATCTTTCCAACGGTATATCACAAGCTCAATTTGGAGTTCGTACGCATTTTCTGTGATTTCGAACAAAATAGGGCCTTTTCGCGAATACCGAAACCTCTGGGGGTCTAAATACCAATTTTTGGGTGTCTGAAGAGCAATGCCGCGGCGGCACTGGGCCACTGCCACAGCGGCACATGGACAGTGCCGCGACGGCACTCAACCCCTGCAGAATCCATTTTTGTAATTTATTTTGGGGTCCAAATTGAATAATTAAATACCAAAACGATGTAGTTTTATGTTCACAGATGTTTGGGACCAATGGGAGCACTATTAAAATCCCAAAACCATCCCAAATTGGCCTATATAAACCCCTCCTTTACTTTTTATTTTGGGGGGGCCAAATGCAAAGTTCATAGAAGTTGTAGAGAGAAAGAGAGATAGAGATAGGTTTAGAAGAAGGAAAGGGAGCTTCTCCCACTGATTTTCTATAAGTGAGTTTCAATCTTGTTTTCTTCCATTACCCCTCTTATATCTCACATTCAAGTCTTTCCCAACCACCATTTTTGAGCAATCTTGAGTTAGGAAGCTAGTTCCAAATTAGAGGAATGTTATGGTAAAACTTCATTTGAAATGATGTGGTAGAAAGTCGCAAGAGAATCTAGACGACCCCCCGTCCTCGAAGGTAAAGGCTTTGGTTGAGTGCTTTGCCAATCATTCTTCTATAAACGATAGTGATCGGGAGAGAACTAATCCTAAATATACGCCTTAATGAACATTTGTTAGTACCTTTTTATCCTGTTTTTGTATATTTTTACTCTGTTTTCTAGTTTCTGACAGGTTTTGGAAGAAATCAACTAAACCAGGCTAAACAGGGTGAAAAGTCAGAAAGAAAGAAGCTGAAAAATGCAAGTCGCGCACGCGACCCGCGCCCGCGAAAATCAGAGAATCGCTCGC
This sequence comes from Hydrangea macrophylla, assembly GCA_033977485.1. Lineage (NCBI taxonomy): Eukaryota > Viridiplantae > Streptophyta > Magnoliopsida > Cornales > Hydrangeaceae > Hydrangea > Hydrangea macrophylla. The sequence goes on along the minus strand of CM066998.1, from coordinate 8,560,115 downwards.
GCGATCCGCTCGCGCGAGACCCCCAATAACTCGCTCGCGCGATCCGCGCGCGCGAAGGACCAAAAGTCGCGCTCGCGCGACCCGCTCGCGCGATATGCCCAAAAACCAAAGTTGTGTATTTCAGTATACTGAAGACTCGTGTGCAAACGAGACTGCTAAACGACGTCCAGACTGTAAATTACATGCGTTTCAGTTCGTTTCGGGTTGGGAAGCCTTCCAAAGCTTGTACAAACTCTATATAAACTCCAAATTTACTCAATTATGGGTTGGCAACTATTATACACATTCATATATAGCCATATACACACACTTCCAGCCCTTGAAGAGGGAGAAGCAAGGAGAAGAAGAAGAAGACCAAGGATTTCCATGGCCTCCTCCATCAACTACTTGCCGATCTCTACTCCTATGGCAGCTTAGATCATTGATCTAGGGTTTCAATGAAGCCCTAGATGAGTAATAGGGTTTTATTTATGCTTTTATTTTAGTTTTATTATGTATGGATGACAGTCACATGTTTAGAGGATTTTTATAAATAAATCGTACTACTATTGATTAAATCGTTGCTTTCAGAATTTATTCTTGTCTTATATCTATTTTGACTGTGATGTGCTCAACGATCTATTCTTGCTGTGCTTGTTTAGATTGTTTACATGTGATGGTGCTTTATTGATTCGTGCTATCAAGTATCCGAATAGTCCATGCCTAGGTTAGACAGATTAGATCACAACCCTAGTTTAGTGTGAGATGATTCGTGCTATCCGCAGATGGATTATGTTGGTGCTTGAACCATGATGATCTTCTTGTCGGAGGAATTGGGCTTGTAGCTACAATTCCCCATATTCATCCAACGTAATAAGCTAAAGTAATTCATAAATATTCCTATTATGAAGCTAGTGGTGGAATTGCAATCCTAGGTTTCCTTTAAATATTATTTAAAAACACTTTTAATTGCTTTCATAAGTTAGATTTACTTTTATTGTTATTAGGTTAATTAAATTCAAAATCAAATCCGTTTTTCCTAATTAATTAGACTTAGGTTTTAAAATTAAGTCGTTGTAGTAATCAATCTCTGTGGGTTCGACCTTTACTTCCACACTGCAAATCTTTAGAAAAGTAAAGTATACTTTTATATCTTGATTCTGACAAGATCAATTTTTGGCGCCGTTGCCGGGGATTGCATTACTACCTTTAGTTTTATAAACTTAGTTTAGTTAATTCGTAAATATTAGATTAGTTTTTTTATTTTTCTTATTTTCTGTTTTTGTTTTTTTTAGTTACTAACTTGTTTCTTTTATTTTGTAGTCAACGTTTCCGAGTGGAGTAGCTAATTACATCAAAGGAGCTTACGCAAATAAAATAAATAAATAAAATAAGTTGCTTCCTTTGGAATTCGCTTTAAACCGCTGTAAGTCAGGGCGCTGTGACGCACTATTTGCATTAGTTTAAGGTTAATTGCACTGCATTAGCTAGGAAACCCGGGGCGCTGGGCTTGACGCGGTCATTGCATTACAGGATAATATTCATGCATCATAGTAGTTGAGTGCTTGTTATCTTAGTTGCGTGATTGCTTGCTATTTGTTTTTTTTTTATTTGAGTCAGTCTTTGTTTTTAGTTTCGTTTCTTTTGTTTTAGTTTATGTTGGGTACACGTTCAAATAAACTAGATTTAAAATCTTTCGATCTTGAACTTGAACGTACGTTAAAAACTAGTAAGTCCACAACCCAAGCTTCTATAGCTAGGTTGCAAGACGACGAATCAACTCCGATTCCGTCGTCGTTGTTTGAGGCCGAAATTCAGAGTACCCGTGAACAGATAAGGAAAACTCGAACTTTTCAAATTAAACCAATTAAAATGGCTGACGGTGGAAATAACGACAACAACCAAAATAACAACGGAAATAATTTGAATAATCCTAATATACCACCACCTCCTCCACTTAAAGATTATTTTATTCCTACGACTTACACGCCGCAAACATGTATTGAATTACCGGAGGCGACGGCATCTCACTTTGAGATAAAGTCGTCTACCATCTCGCTACTTCCATCTTTCCATGGCCGTTTAAATGAAGATCCATATAAACACTTAGGAGATTTTCAAGATATATGTTCTACTTTGAAAATTCAAAATCTTACTGATGATGAATTAAAAATGCGGCTCTTTCCATTCTCATTAAAGGACAAAGCTAAATATTGGCTCCAGTCTTTGGAGCCAAACACAATTAGAACATGGGAAGACTTACACACCGCATTTTTACAAAAGTTTTTCCCGATTATGCGTACAAACCAGATAAGAAAATCAATAACCAATTTTGTAATGCAAGATGGGGAATCACTTTACGACACGTGGAAAAAATTTAAAGAATTATTACGCTCGTGTCCACATCATCAAGTCCCTAAGTGGCAACTTGTTCAGGTCTTTTATGAGGGGCTTATTCCCTCTGTTAGGAACACCGTCGATGCCGTTTGTGCGGGAACCTTCCTACACAAAAGCGCCGACGAGGCCTGGAAAATGTTTGAAACGTTAAGCGAGAATTCGATGCACCAAACGGTGTCTGTCCGTTCGGAAGGATATCTGAATCAACCTAAGAGGGATGTAGAATTCGAGTCAAGTCAATCAATTGAAATAAAAGAACTATCTAACAAACTTGACCGACTTTTAACAATGAACCAAACGACAGCCCCACCCGCTCGTGAAATTTGTGCATTATGTTCTGATCCTTCACATTCGATACTTGCATGTCCATCGGCGAGTCAATTTCCGGAATTCGTGGAGCAACACATTAATTCTATTCAACAATACCCACGAAATAATTATAATGCAACTACTAATAATCCGGATGCGCCATGGAGAAACCATCCTAACTTCTCGTGGAAAAATAACAATAATACTCCTAATGAGACGACTAATTTTCCAAATGCGTATCGACCTCAGTTTCAACCTAACCAATACCAACAACCGCCTCCTAATGCTAATCCTTCAAGGGGAAATATTTTTGAGGAAAAGGTGTTGGCGTCCCTTAAGACTATTGAAACGCAAGTTCAGGCACAAGCACAAATAGTGCACTCTCATACACAATCCATTGCGAAGCTTGAATCCCAAATGGGACAACTAGCTACTGTAGTGAGTCGTAGAAACGAGGGGACGTTGCCTAGTCAAACAATTCAAAACCCTAAGGGACAATATGAGGTTAAGGGGTCGAATGAACAAGTAAATGCCGTCTCAACTAGGTTGACTACCCGAGAGGAGGAGGTAATAGAAATCCCGAATAAGAATGTGAAAGATATGAATACTAACTCGAATAAGATGGGTGAGGACGTGAGCCAAAATAAGAAAGGAAAAGAATCGGTCCCAACGAATTATATTCCGAGAATGCCATATCCACCTAATGTTGAGGAGCCGTCTAATCTTACAAATAAAAAGTCTAAGGTTGAGGATATACTCGAGGTGTTTAAACAAGTCAAAATAAATATTCCTTTCCTCGATGCTATAAAACAAATTCCCGCTTATGCTAAATGTCTAAAAGACCTTTGTACTCAAAAGCGCAAAATACGGAGTCATACTCCTAAAAAGGTCTTCCTCACGGAAAAAGTAAGCTCTATATTCCAACACGCTCCTCCAAAATATAAAGATCCAGGCACGCCTACGATTTCATGTGTCATAGGTGACACTATCATTCATAGGGCTCTCCTTGACTTAGGAGCTAGTGTTAATCTCATACCTTATCACGTCTATCAACAATTAGGACTAGGTGAACTGAAACCTACGGCCGCTACTATACAATTAGCGGATCGTTCTATTAAAATTCCTAGAGGAATCGTCGAGGACGTCTTGGTTAAAGTTGATAAATGCTTCTATCCTGTAGATTTTATGGTCCTCGACACCGAACCAGTGCTAGATGTTAGGAAACATACTCCTGTCATCTTAGGCCGTCCATTCTTAGCAACTGCTAACGCACGTGTTAACTGTCGGACGGGGGTAATGAAAGTGTCATTTGGGAACATGAACTTAAAATTAAACGTTTTTAACGCTATGGATCAACCTCCTAAAAACGACGATTCCCTAAGTGAGGTGGAAGGTGAGGTAACACGGAATATTGAGCCTACCAAAGAAATAAATGTGAGTGGGAAAAATAATATACCGGACGATGATGAGTGGATGAATCCTAATCTCGTGGACCCTAATGCGGAATCTATTCGGAAGGTAAGAAATCGATTCGAACATAATGACAAACCGTCGATTGAATTAATTCAAAGCGACGAAATTTCTGCTTACCATCGAGCTTTACCTGACATCCTTAGGGGTACACAGTCCGATATACGGCCTCCATAAAGTCTTATGCTAGAAAGGTCTAGCTAAAGACGTAAAAGTTAGCGCTTCTTGGGAGGCAACCCAAGCTTTATTTCGTTCGTTTTTCTTTGTTTTTGGGTGATTTTAGTCTGTTTTAGACATTCTGGATAGGTTTGGGGGTTGGAATTAAGTTATTTTAATAGTACATACCAAATTTTAGCCACAAAATGGAAAACACCAAACTCGCGCGCGCGGCCCGCTCGCGCGAGACGTCGCTCGCGCGGCCCGCTGGCGCGAGATTGCCCCTTAGATGTTTTTCTTTGTTTTCTCTTTTATGAGCCCTCAGTAGTTCCTCGCGCCTGATCTCGCGGGCGCGAGGTACCTCGCTCGCGCGAGAAAGTTTTTTAAAAAAAAAAAAAAAAAAATTTTGGAAATTCGCGCGCGCGATTCCCCCATTTCTGCATATTGTCTTTTGTTTTCTTGTATCCTTCCCCCACACTGGTTCTAATAGTTTTTACGTTTATGATATTTGTTTATTTGTTTCAGTTTAGTTCAAGTTAGTTGTTGTTTTCCTTATTACATTTATATTTTTTCGTTTATTTCTTTTCCATCTATTCGTTTAGTTTAGTTTTGATTAGTTTATCGATTTATATTTTGTATTTAGATTTCATTTACTTTTAATATTTTTGTTAGTTTCTTTTCATTTATCTAGTAGTAACAGGTAACATTGAACTTTATTGTCACATTCTTGTGTGTTCACCTGTTCTATGCTTGTCCAGATCGAGGTATTATCGTTCTTTTCTTATGTACTCTCCTTTCTTTCGTTTTATTGTTTCATTGGGGACAATGAAAGGTTTAGGTTTGGGGGTATGCACACACATGCACGTTATTATGCACTAAAATTTTAAGCACGTTATTATGCACTAAAATTTTAAAATTTTCAATAAGTGTGTTTAAATAAACGATATTACTGACGTTTTTGCAATATTAATTTGATACTTCTTGTTAAATAACTTTGAATTGTTATAGAATGGTAAACAAGGGAAGATGTGATTAAACATTTACTGAAGTCATGTTGAAATGTTTTAAATTATGTATTGTTTGAATCGTAGTTTTATATCATAGATTTGCACATAAACATATGCACTGCACGTAGTCACTTGAATACATGTTGGTTGTGAACTATAATATAATTCGGATTTCTAGATAACACATGGTGGAGACTAAACCCGGTGAGCTTTTGAGCCTATCTTTTCTATTTAGAGGGTTATAAATACATCTTGTGTTTGTCGAATTTCATTGAAATAGCGCATCTACTTGTTGTTTAGTCTCATTATTCTTACTTTGGTTGATAGTCAAGTTAAAATATTTGTTACCATGCTAAATAATCTTCCGTCGTAAACATTGAAGAACCGTATTACCCTAGGAAATGATTTTAGGCCTTCTTTGTTTATTACCGACCGATAAAAGATAAAATTTCCTTAGTTCGCCCTTTGAGCCATTAAAATGCCATTTCTTTCTTAAATTACCATTATCCTTGTTTTTGCTCCAATTTGGCCAACTTGGAGTTCACTTCTGAAAGATTGATCACCTTTTAGTGGTGTTAAGGCGATGTGTGATTGAGAAGAAGAAGAAAATAAGATGCTATTGGGGTAGTTGCTTGATATTCGATAAATAATCATTTGAGAAGCAAGAAACGAAAAAGGAAAAGAAAATAATACAGAAGAAGAAGGTTAAAAAAAAATGATGAAAGAAAAGAAGAAAAGAAAAGAAAAATGAATGAGAAAAAGTATGAAAAGATGAATGTGGTAGAAGAAGAATGAAAGAAAATCGAACATGCCTTATAATGCCATTCTAAATCTACCCATATATCCATTTTATCCTTTTTCATTCATTACCTGAGCCATGTTACAACCTTTGAAAAGTCCTATTTGATCCTAGGGAACATGGTTCGGATATGAAAATGATGGGAGGGGATTAAAACATGGTAATGATTAATTTTTCTTGATTATTGGCATCTTATCCATGAGACTACTGTTCTTTCGTGTCATGCGTCTTTTTCATGTCATATGTGAGCATTTATCGTTTTGAAAATATATTTCCTTTACTCACATATATTAGAAAAATTACACATGTTTCTGAGTGTTTCATTTTAGAGTGTAATTGACATTGTGAGATTCGTAGTCGAAGCATAGTTAGATGGTTATCCGGGTTATATTCCAAGTTCATGACATGCGCGTGTTCATTTGACTACCTCATCACACACGTGCAATCTTATGAGGAACTCTATTGATTCATACATTGCATGCACTTGATTGTTTCTCATGATATAGGTGAACGTTTGATTCTGTTTCTTTTTGTTCGTTATTCTATTTCAAATTTTTGTTGTATAATAAGGAGTATTGAATTTTATGTTTTTCGTTTTAATAAAAGTTTTTAAAATTTTAAGTTAATAAAGATGGTTGTGGGTAACTTGTTGATGAGAATCCTCACGAGACTTCACTCGTCCGACTAGGGACACCTAGGGGTTTAAAAGGCTTGTTGCATACGCTAAATGCAATCGTGATCCATACGAAAATGGAATAGATTTTTATTAGTAGTTTTTATTTTAGTTTTGCTCGAGGACTAGCAAAATGTAGGTTTGGGGGTGTGATCGGGAGAGAACTAATCCTAAATATACGCCTTAATGAACATTTGTTAGTACCTTTTTATCTTGTTTTTGTATATTTTTACTCTGTTTTCTAGTTTCTGACAGGTTTTAGAAGAAATCAACTAAACCAGGCTAAACAGGGTGAAAAGTCAGAAAGAAAGAAGCTGAAAAATGCAAGTCGCGCGCGCGACCCGCGCCCGCGAAAATCAGAGAATCGCTCGCGCGATCCGCTCGCGCGAGACCCCCAATAACTCGCTCGCGCGATCCGCGCGCGCGAAGGACCAAAAGTCGCGCTCGCGCGATATGCCCAAAAACCAAAGTTGCGTATTTCAGTATACTGAAGACTCCTGTGCAAACGAGACTGCTAAACGACGTCCAGACTGTAAATTACATGCGTTTCAGTTCGTTTCGGGTTGGGAAGCCTTCCAAAGCTTGTACAAACTCTATATAAACTCCAAATTTACTCAATTATGGGTTGGCAACTATTATACACATTCATATACAGCCATATACACACACTTCCAGCCCTTGAAGAGGGAGAAGCAAGGAGAAGAAGAAGAAGACCAAGGATTTCCATGGCCTCCTCCATCAACTACTTGCCGATCTCTACTCCTATGGCAGCTTAGATCATTGATCTAGGGTTTCAATGAAGCCCTAGATGAGTAATAGGGTTTTATTTATGCTTTTATTTTAGTTTTATTATGTATGGATGACAGTCACATGTTTAGAGGATTTTTATAAATAAATCGTACTACTATTGATTAAATCGTTGCTTTCAGAATTTATTCTTGTCTTAGATCTATTTTGACTGTGATGTGCTCAACGATCTATTCTTGCTGTGCTTGTTTAGATTGTTTACATGTGATGGTGCTTTATTGATTCGTGCTATCAAGTATCCGAATAGTCCATGCCTAGGTTAGACGGATTAGATCACAACCCTAGTTTAGTGTGAGATGATTCGTGCTATCCGCAGATGGATTATGTTGGTGCTTGAACCATGATGATCTTCTTGTCGGAGGAATTGGGCTTGTAGCTACAATTCCCCATATTCATCCAACGTAATAAGCTAAAGTAATTCATAAATATTCCTATTATGAAGCTAGTGGTGGAATTGCAATCCTAGGTTTCCTTTAAATATTATTTAAAAACACTTTTAATTGCTTTCATAAGTTAGATTTACTTTTATTGTTATTAGGTTAATTAAATTCAAAATCAAATCCGTTTTTCCTAATTAATTAGACTTAGGTTTTAAAATTAAGTCGTTGTAGTAATCAATCTCTGTGGGTTCGACCTTTACTTCCACACTGCAAATCTTTAGAAAAGTAAAGTATACTTTTATATGTTGATTCTGACAAGATCAGATAGTCATAAGGAAGAGGAAAGAAAGGCAGCTAGGAAGACAAGCTAATCCGAAAGGGCCAGCCCGAGCCAAGGACTAACAAGAAAGAGGAGAGACCGAGAAGTGATTGCATACCTACCCGGTGCCTGAGTACATGTGCAAGCACAGCAAAGCCCGTTTTTGCTTCCATGTCCAAATGTCAATATCTATGAGTGAAACACCAAGCTACAAGTCCAAAATCACATTGATTATCATCTATTGATGGCTATTACTTGCTTGTTTACATTAATGTTCATCTCTTCTTACCTCATTTCTTTTTTATTTTTCTTTGATTACTTACATGCTTATCATCATCTAGATGACACGTTGTTTGAGGAGAGTGAATCCTTATAGATAGTAGCTCTTGACCTCAAAGACATGTTTAATGGATGATGATTCTAACCTCAATACATTCATATATATTCTTGAAGTCATATTCTCAAACAAAACTATGTTTGTGCAAGTAATATTGGGAGTTCTTGATATGAGTTTGATGATGATGTTCCAAGTGGTTTTAATTTCCTTTTTGTGCTGGAAATGTGCTTTCAAAACCCCCATTTCAAAACCCCTTTAAAACCCCCAACATTTGGATTCCAAGAAATAAACTTTGTTTTACCAAAAATCTTTAAAACAGTGAATGATCTGAGTTCAAAGATTTTTCTAGAACTCAATAATCAAAGTATGATTATGAAACCACTTGGAAAGTCTTCTTAACTCATTATAGAACATCCATGATTTTTGGCTTAGCTTGAAAACACTTGGAATGGTTCCATTTTGACCCAAACATTCCATCCAGATATTCTGTTTTTGCTATCACGGCAGCTAGGTCCACTTTCAACTTATTTTCCAGAAAACATTTCCAAATAGAGTGGTCCCAACTCATTTTTATCTTGAACTTCAGTGTCTTAGGGAAATGTTTGTATAATATGAGTCTCTAGATCTTTTGTTTTCATTTTATAAGATTTTTTAGCATTTCAGTCGATAGTACGAACTCTGTTTATGAGTAACCTCTCTTGTTCATATGATTTCTATCAATCTGTAATAGTTACTGAAGATTGGTTTTTTGGTATATGTTCTAGACACAATAAGGATGATCTCCATTTAAATCATTCATTGAAAACATTTCTTACCCCACTTTTCAATTTCTACAAGGTCAACTCACTGTTCTATGTACTATTCACAGCAAGTATACTTTTACTTTCATTCTGTGATTTGATGCTTATATGTGCTTCAAATTAGTTCATATCTTAGGAAGTGGTCCATACCATATTTGTACATATCCCATGATGATTTCCCCCATGCATTCATTCATCTTCTAGACTACTAAGTCACTTTAGAAAATTCATGTGTACAAACACACTAAAACCTTGGCACATTCTAAGGCCATGCATTGCATCCATGCAAGATTTGGGGTTTTTGTGACTCCTAATCTAAGAAGATTGTAAGGAATGAATTCGATCACACGTCTATGCTTCCCTCGATCTAATCTTCCTTTCTCATCTGTCCCGGGGATTGAGAGGTCTTCTTTCCTCAAAGATTAACATGCATCATTCTAGCTTGCTAAGCATATTTTTTTATCTCTTTGTTTATTTGTTTCAAGAACAATTCATGTCCCCTTAGATTAGGAAACTTTATTACTTGATATGTGATTAGACGATTTTTCCTAGGTTTATTTGTGTGATCTTTCACTTTGCATTGTGTGATACTTGGCTTAGATTTTATGAATGATATCTTATCTTTTGATCTTCCATTTTAATTTTTTTATGAAATGTAATATACTATCATGGTATTAATTGTCGAACCAAACATAGTAAAAGATGATTATTTGGATGCTAATTGAGGCCTGTCGAGAAACGGGGCGAGTTCAGGGTGTTTTAGTATTGACAAAGGCTCCTTCCTCTCTCATACCAAAACCCTGAGCCAAGTTCTTTGGTAATGAAAGGTCAGTGCCCTTTTTTCGTTTGGGTGAGTCAAATTGGGTTTCTTGGTTTCCTAAAGACCAAGTGGCGACTCTGTATCTGTTTTCAATAGACCTTCCTTTTCCTTTCATTTTGAAACAATTTCAAACAAACAAAGAGGTGGAATCCCGCATGCCCATAGGTCCCCATTGCCTCCTTCCCCAATCAGATCCCTCGAGAGATCCCTTCAGTTGCTGGCCCTCAATGGGGTCTGGCTTCTTTCTCTTCTGGCCTTCCCGAGCAATCAATGCCACCTCTCTCTCCTTCAAGGCCGCCGCATCCTTAGGAGCCATCTCTGCGCAGTCAGAAAGGATACACATCAATGATAGTTAGTTAAAAATGAATAACAAAACAACAAAGAAACAGGTGGAGAACTCACCGGGAATGATTGCAGGACAGACGGGATCTGTGAACCGGTGCTTGGGCTTGTAGGAAGTCTTCTAGTCTCCCGTCCGGGTCAACAGCTTATTAATGTCAGTTGGGTCCTTGACCAAGGAGAGTATCCTTGCCTAGCACTCATCGGATATACCGAGCGGGTTGATGATCCCACTGCAAAGCCAAAAAAAAAAGGGCAGTTAGTTCAGCAATAGCGACAAAGTAAACGCAAAGCAGAAAAGGAAGTGGTGGCTTACTCCTTAGTTTTTTTCTCCCAGAAGGTCCTCAACTGTGCCCCCGGCGCCTTTTTACAAAACCCGAGGGTGGACACTTGAAAGAATTTCTTCTTCCACCCCCTGTTGTTGCTCGGGTAGTTCACTATTATCTTTCTTCCCTACCTAGCCCCGAGCAAGAAGAAGTCGGCTTCCACCGGCATTGGGAACAACCAGTGTGTCCAAAAGAACTCCTGTAGGGTGAGCTCGTACCCTAGAATCTGGGGCCAGAGGGAGATGGCTTCCATCAGAAACCTCCAGCCGATCGGGGTAAGCTGCCCGGGGGAGATCCCGAGATATATCAGCACATCCCAAGCAGTAGGGTGAAGAAGAAGACGAAGGCCCGCCAGAAGGTCATTCTCGTACAAAGTCACAAAACCCGACTCGTGTATATGAGCCTCGCCATCATGCACTGCCAGGGAAAAGTGGTTAGGAATATCGTATCTCTCCCTGATTCGGCCTAAGTCAGGGGTATGAAGAGTACTAACAATCTGCTCGTAAGCGAACACTACATCGGGACTATTCGGCCTCGACTCCTCACTACCCGACCTTCCAGACACTGAGGCAACTGGGACACCCTGAACCACCTCGTCATCGGGCACTTAGTCAGGGACCTTTCCCTCATTGTGTTGGTTAGAGGGGGTCACAAAAGGTGGATCTAGGCTCGTATCTGGCGTCCCTGATCATGACTGCTCGTTCTCCGATCAGGAAGACGAGTCAAATCTGGAGTGACACATCTCTAAGTTCTCTGTGACTAGGTAAGGGAATAGTTAGCGGCCTATGTATGGGTCTGAAACCCTAAGTCTAATGTGTAAAGGAGGCAAAGCTATGCACCTAAAAGGTAAAGCATATAAGGCCATCACAGTCGGATAACACTCGTGCAAAGCTGACACAGGATAACCCGATCGGTTCAACCGCTCAGCTACACCTCCTATCCTAATGAAGAATATGAACATAAGGAAAAAGAAATCTCACTCCCAGGCAAATCCTAGGGGGTTCGTTCTCTCCAGCCTCACTCAGAAAGAAAGGAAAAGAAAGGAGAGAAGGAGGAATGCAGCAAATGGAAACTTGGAAAGGAAGGACTTACAAGAATCAACGCAGAAAAGGGCTCGGGAAACTCGGCCAGGAAACTCTTGCTCTCAAAATCGCTCGATTGTCTCTATCACTTGTTAGCAGGAATGGAAGAAATGAGCAAGTATTCCTTCGTTCTCTCCAGACCCCGCTTGACAAACACGACCAGTCACACCCCAGGTAAGATCTCGGCCTCTTTCCCGGACGGTTTTCCGAAAGCGGTCTTAATTTTCAAACCTCATCTGATAGAGCATCATATCAGTTTCAAAAATGGAGGGCAGCTAATATGTACAAAAATATTAGGTCAAAGTCAAGCCTCGTCACCACAGTATAGAGCAGCCATGTCACTGATTCGAGGTGAAAAGTGCATATTTATTGTGTATTATATGGTCTTTTATGCATACTTTTATCCCCAAAGTCCCTATAATTAGGTACATTCTAATAATAATGTTCTTTTTATTGTGTAAATGCTAAAATATATGTGTTTGCATTATTTTATAGGTATTAGGATGTAAATCAATGAAGTGAAGCTAAAGAAAAGTGATTCTGGTGAAGAGAATAACATAAGCAGCTGAGAAAACATCAATTTTGACAATGAAGACTTCAGATTTGGAAGATTTTCCCAGAGATATAAAATGTAGATCTTTGAATTATGGTCGCGTGGTCGCAAACGGGAAGTCAATCCGAGGTCCGAGTGAAATGTTATGGCCATTCTCCCATCGGTGCGCAGAGTTGTCAAAATCAGAGAGTTCAATCGATTGAGGAGAGTTCAATCGGGTTCGATCGATCGAACTAAGCTCGATCGATTGAACTTCATATTCACCCAAAAGTTGCGTAAACTCTGCAGGAACCCTATATATAAGTCGTTTTGACGCCAGACGAAGGGAGGATGCTCCAGAACGCGAAAAACAGCGATTTTAGGGTAGTTTTAGGGTTAGATTAGGTGTAGATTAGGTTAGATTCAAGTTTTCTTCCTCCTTTTCCATTGTTAAACTCAAGATTGATGTTGATTACAAGTCATATTCATATTATCTTCAGGTTTTTCTTCTCCCTTTTCTTTATTTGATTGTCTATTGCTTTAGATGTTAATGATTGCTATGTTTTGTTATTTCTGAATTAGTTTAATCATGTTTTCATAGTTTAGACATTGGAAATATGTGATGAAACATTGATTCCCAACCTCTTCCATGCAATCTTTAGAAACCTTGGGCTCGATCGATCGAAGGTATTTCGATCGATCGAACCAGAGCCATAATCAAGCGATCGAAGGCATTTCGATCGATTGAAGGATGAAGATGTTCGATCGATCGAGAGCGCTTCGATCGATCAAACGACCATGTTAAAACCTGAGATGATTCTTTTAAGTATTCCATGACTTTCTATTTTAGAAATCTATCATCAAATAGTCCCAAAAAGCTCAGTTTGTCACAACAGTTTTTAGAACTTAAAGCCTTAAGGCCTTTTCTTCAATGACTTTTGAAAACCACTTTAAATTCTAACACCATTTAGAGTGCAAGTAATAACCATTGTTTTAAACCGTCTTCCAAGTATTTTAAATCAACTGTGATGATGTAGTCCCGGTCATGAAAGGGCTATTGATTCTATATCTTTAGAAAAATACGGAATGCTGAAAAGGAATGAACTCCATAGAACATTAATGAGTATGCATGGTAGGTGGTTAGGATCAATGTGGATTCTCGTATTTCCAACACCTTTAATTTACTTGTTTAATTAGTTATGTTTCTTTATGCTTAGTTTATTATTTAGTTTAATTCAATTAATCAGGATTCGTTAAAACCTCCACATGTATATTCATCTTTTTCCTTTTCTTTAGGTTGTAACTTAGTAGATATTCTTCCTATTCCTTCCCTGTGGGATCGACCTGGACTTCCAGTACTATATTACTTGCACGATTACCTACACTTGGGTGTTGCACAAGAGCGCACAACTATTTAGTCGTGTCAAGTTTTTGGCGCCGTTGCCGGGGAAGGCAACTAGATTAGGATTTTACTAAGTTATTTCCGATTTTTCTTACTTTTCAAAAAAAAATATTCAAAAATAAAATAATTAAAAGATAATAATAATAATAAAATTTTTGGACTTTTTCTCTCACAATTAAAAAAATAAAAAAATAAATTTCTATTGTTTTTAAAATTGTGGGTAAACATGTCTTATTCATATTACCCTCCATACAACACAAACATCATGAATAGGTACACACTTGAAAATCAATGTAATTATCCCCCAAGTTGGCAAGCACCTACTTATGACGCACATTATCAAGCTGAGTGCTACCAACCACCACAATGGGAAAATGATATTGGTAGTCCCCAGTATTATCAAACGTATCAAGAACCTCCACATGGAGAGTTTTATCAACCGCAATGGCGATATAACCAAAATGATAATGTAGGATATAGTGGTAGCTCCCACGATTACCAAACGTACCAAGACTTTCCCTTCGGCGAGTCTTGTCCACAAACTCAATGGGAAGGGGACTATTATCAACAACAATGGGACGAAACTTCATATAGTAAAAATGAGGAGAATAACCAAGTTGAGGATAATGGTATGTTAACATTGCTGCTTAGTGAAATGAAAAGGCTAGATAGTGCACTTGATAAATTAGAAACTAGATATCAACAAGCATATGCTAGCCAACCTTTAGAAGACTATACCAGTCCTTCAATACTACAACCTATATTTCAAGACACTAGTATTGGAATGGAATTAGAGGACAATGACGGGTTTATACCGAATGAGGTTAACAACTCACTCGAGAAAGTGATAACCCAACAAGAACTCCAAAACCAAACCATTGAGCATGAAGTTGTAGAACCATCTTCTCCTCAATATACAACCCCAAACATCAACTCCTTCACTGTCTTGATAAAGTTGCACAATCTCTTTGTCCAGAGTACCTCAATAGACGACATACGTAGTGAGGAGTGTTACGAGGATGAGAATGAGGTTTTTACAGATAATGAGAGTTTAGGTGACTGCACGCAAGTAGGAAAGGATGAGTCCCCTGTTGACTCTACCCCTACCTTTGATAGTGACCATAGGGAGGACGTTATTGAAATTTCTAAATTCGATTTAGATTCATCTGATATTCATGAACCCTCACCTCTTTCGGCCGAAGAGGTGGTGTCTGTAGACACCCCAATTTTGACCAACCGTCAAATTCAGGAGAGTGTCGCCTCCGTATCCGATGATAACAAGGACCGGAATATTCGAAGTATTCCAAGCTCTTCAGAAAGTTCTCTAAAACGCGGTAAAATTTCACAGAAAAGAGAAAATACCAGGTATTTAGGAGAATTCAGGTATAAAACACAATTTTCGAAAAATATCCTCAAGAATCATTTGCTTTGAAAAAAGAAAAAATCTAAAAGGGGGAATCTTAGCTAAAACCGGCACATGGCGGACTTCTGCGGCACTCAGTGAGTGCCGCACGGCAGTCACAGAGTGCCGGGCCGGCATTCACCAAGTGCCGCCAGAAATTTCTGACTGCCGTTCACTTTTAAAGTCTGTATTTTGTAGAGCAATACGTATGCGTATGCGAATAAGAACAAAAACTGATAAAGTAAGACTGACAAAAACGCGGCAATCCATTAATTTGCCGCGGCATTTGATGAATGCCGCGCGGCGGTCGCGTAGTGCCGCGACGGCAGTTATCAAATGCCGCGGCGGCATTCGCGGACTGCCGCGCTGGGCAGCAGTCTGCATAATTTCATAAAGTACACATTGTACCAACAAATGAGAGAATTACACCTATTTTTTGCTCCGAAATTCACCAAAAATACCTGGTAATTTTGCCTATAAGAGAGAAGGAGAGACAACACAAGAGGGACTACTACATCAAAACATTTTGGAGAGAAAAGAGAAGAGAGTTTAGAGAATTAAGAAGAAGAGTTTGGAAGATCTTCAAAGAATACTTTGAGGATAATTTGGAGGTGATCCCCTATGCCTTAGATTGTTTGTTTACTCTTTTCTTTTTGGACTAAAATCTCTTGTTATCTTTGTTTGTCAAGAAAGCTTAGGAGTTTCTATTTCTAATTCTCCCTTCAATTTCTTGTATATGTTCTTCTCTTGAGAGTCTTGGAGATCTTCAATATCTCTCTTGATCTCTTGAGTATGATCCTTTGAACCTCATGTAAAGCTCATACTCTACATGAGAGTCAAAATTTGATCATCACTTTGTTTTATTTAGTTGGATCCAAGTCCATGCCTATGACTTGGATCCTCTAAACTTGGTATTTAATGAAGTCATTCCCTTATTCTTCTTGAAACTAGGAACATTAGTCATATCTTTGTCTCCCATGACCATCAAATGGTAGGAGTAATAAGTTGAATTCAAGCTTTGGTCTATAAAGTTTGAGTTCATTGTTTGGAATTTTGAGAAGTTCCTTTCATACTTCATCAAAATCCATAAGCATAAAGTGATTTTTAGTCTTCAAGGACCATCAAAATGGTAAGAAAAGTAGTTTGATTTAATCTCAACTTCATGTTTTCAATAGTTGAGGTTAACCAACAAAGTTGAACTAGCAAAATGAAAACAGTGGATTCACAAACTGTTTTCAATCAAAGATTTTTAGTTCGAAATCTAACCGTTGAAATCAAGTGAAACCAACGGGAAAGTGTCAATAACACATCGTTTTACCACTTCAATTTTTGTTTTGGTAAGATTTTATGCTTAGAATGGTTTGATCATGAGTTTTGTGAGACAACCACAATCTGTCCAGAATTTCAGAATAGTTTCAGAACAGCAAACCGGTTTTAAAATTGATAGATCAGAGATCTAACCAAGTTTTCATGACCTCTAATAATTTTTTATAAGAACCTTAATGTGTTAGGAAGGTTCCCTAAAAAGAATGAAGCAATTCAGATTTGTTTGCCATTTTTAAAAAATCATACAAGATCTCTTGACAGAGAGTTGTAAAACCCTGAGTGAGGTCTAGTATTTTCTGTATTCCCGGAGATCTAACCGTTCAAACCTTGATTTGCTTTTTGGATTAGAAACTAGACTCACAGAGGCATAACATATCCAAAACTCATTCAGATCCAACCTATGGAAGTATTTTATTTCTATTTTTGAACATCTGGTCTGCTCTCTGTAATTCATAAAAACTGCTACTATTTTTGTCTAATCTTATTTATTTCAACTCAAATGGTCTCTTAAT
The DNA here is from genome assembly GCA_033977485.1 of Hydrangea macrophylla. NCBI lineage: Eukaryota > Viridiplantae > Streptophyta > Magnoliopsida > Cornales > Hydrangeaceae > Hydrangea > Hydrangea macrophylla. The sequence continues at coordinate 8,542,941 of CM066998.1, read as the reverse complement.
GCCTTAGGACCCAAATCATACTTTGAATAATGATAACTTATCTTAAATCCAGAGGCTAAGTGACCCAAATTAGTGAATAAATCCATGTTTCATCCTTGTTTACATTCACTCATTCATGTACATCTAATACCCATAATTAGAACTAGTAATTGGATAAAGTTGGATTTCATTGCTTGCTAGGTATAAGCTAGAGAATTAGGATTGATTGTTTGATATCATATTATTATCATGTAAAGCATGTGGACTAACCCTTTATTTTGTAGCGCTATTAAGGTATGATTTCTAGGACTCCTCCTTAGTTTATCTTAATTTCTTGATTTTATTGATTTTTCTATTTAATGCGCGACACCTTAGAATTAGGAGCTTGTCTTATATGTATATATGATTAGAGACTTCTTTTTTAGGATTTTCTTTTGTTTGTATGCATCGCACGTTTAAATATCGATGCTGGATCCCAAGTAAGTTCTCTCGTTCCCTATTGCATACCATATTGCTTGTTACTTGAAATATGTGATTTATGAATGATATTTTGGCCATTAGCAATTTTACACCCTTTGGACATTTTTTTGTAATGTATACGTATATATGTATCAGTTGAGGGCATGCTTAGATTAATAAATTTGATTAAAAGGATGTTGAGTAGAGGCCTATCGCAAGATAGGATGAGAGAGGGTGTTTTAGTCCGACGGGCTCCTTCCTCTCTCATTCCAGAATCCCCGGACCTAGTTAATCTTTGGTTTCGCAAAAGATCAGTTTCCTTTTGAAATGGTTTCTTAATTTTTCCTTAAAAATTAAGTGGCGACTCTTTTGTTTTGAAATTGAAATTTGAAAAGGATTTTAAATAAGAAAAGTTGTGGGTAAGAAAAATGCGATATCCACAATCTGGCGACTCTGCTGGGGACCGAACCCAGAATCTCTGGTTTCGCAGACCAGAATTCTGATTTTGGGTTCACTTGAGGATTAGACTTGAAAAATATCCTTTTAATCGAATTAATTAATCTTTGTGTGCCTGTTGCATTTCACTTGCATGTTCAGCCAGTCGATTACACGGAACTATGACCTTGGAGGCTCGGGGCAACCCGATCGGTCAAGTCATCATGGGACTATGTGATCACCCCTGATCTCGTACCATGATTTGGTATATGAAGCATCCTATCGGGTGTGTGTCAAGGGTCCCTTTATTTGACCAAAACCCAGCCTTTGCATAATAGTTTCCATAGAACCTTTCAATCTTAGGAAATCAATTCTTGATTAGGGTTATGTGCTAGGAAGTTTTGTATGCCCGGAAGGGATTACTTGAGATGGTGACGATACTTGCTTGATGAAAGATGAATACCCTTTTAATCACCTTTTAGCAATTTTTCCTCGTGTCACATGACATTTGGAGGACATGTCGAACCTTGATTATAAGATTATACTTCTTACATCATGTTTAGTTAAGCATCATTGACCTTGTATGCATCCGAATTCATGAAAAGTACGGTGATAATCCGGTCATGTGATCCTCCTACCTAAAGAATTTCCTCTTTCCAAAGTTATTTTATTCATTCACTCTTTCAAAGAAATACAAAAAAAACAAAAATCTTTCTTCTCCTTTCGAATCGAAATTTCCTTTGTTAAAGTATATTTTCACTTGATCAATTTCGCAAAGAAATAAATTCAAAAAATCTTTGAAGTTATGAATTTTAAAGAAACCAAAACATCTTCTAATAAAAGATTAAAAATCTTTGAGAATCATTTTTGAAAAAATCTCACCTCTGAGAGGGTAGTAAGGATCACAATGAGAGGAGAAATTGGCGTACTTGACATGAGTGAAGATCTTATGTGATTATGTGCTTATGTGTTAGGATTAGGATTTTTCTTCTTTTTTGGCATATAGAGTAGGCACACACACACACATGCATTGCATCCGCATGATATACAAAATAAAAGTTTTTGTTAAAAATAAAGGTAAAAGGTCTTCTAAAAAAATTTTAAAATTCACTGTAGGAGCGAAAATAGCAAATCAAGCGTGGTTTAGGGACCCCACAGCAAGGCTAGTAAGGAGAGGACGTGCTGACATGGCCGAAGAGAGAAACAACGAAGAAATGTCCGGTTTAAGGGTATTAGTCGAACAGCAAGCGGAACAGATGAGAAGACAGGCCGAGAACATGAACCGCATGATGGGAATGATAGAAGAGTTGAATCGCCGACCACCACAAATGAATCCGCCTGTTATGGACCCGCCTTTGGGAGGAGGGGACGGGGATTGGTTCGACGATCAGGAAGAACAATAGAATGACGCACTAAGGGCCAACAGGGACAGAGAAAAAGATGAGAAGGAGAAGCTGCTGACTGAGAAGATAGAAAAGTTGGAAAGGGTAATGCGCAAGGCACAGGGAGTAGATACCTACCTAATGGAACTGGAAGGGTTGTATGACGGAGTACGCGAAACACTGCCAGCCGGGTTCAAAATGCCAGTTTTTGATAAGTTTGATGGCACCTGGAATCCCCGCAGTCATATCCGGATGTGCATAGGAGCTTTTCAGCCTAGCGGTCTAAGCACTACCATGATGGCCGTTCTATTTCAGCAAACCTTAACAAGAGCGGCTCTATCGTGGTACCTTACACTTGAGCCAAGCAAAACCAGAGTTTGGGAAGAAGTCGTGAAATCGTTTGTGGCCCAGTATGAGTACAATCAAGACCTGGACGTCACTGTTCGAGATCTAGAAACAACCAGGCAAGAGAACAAAGAATCGTTTGCTGAGTATCTGAGCCGATGGAGAGGGAAAGCCGCAAAAATGGTACAGAGGCCATCAGAAAAAGACCAAATCCGAATGTTAATGAAAAACCTGCAGCCAGTCTATCAAGAGAAGATGAGGTTTCAATCAATCAACACTTTTGCCGAGGTGTTCGATGTGGGAACCAGGATAGAAGACGCGATTCAAGAAGGAGTGATCAAGAAAGAAGAACAACCAAACCGGTATCGGAGGCCCAGTTATGGATCAAATGGAGGGCATTCAGGGGGTCACTCTGGCCCCACCGATGTCAATGCACTTAGCGAGCCGGAAAGAAAATTTGATATCACCAGAAACCAGCCAAGAGGAGGAGGGGATAAGCAACCAAGAAAATTCTCAGATCTGGGAGTATCATTGTCAACCGCTCTTGACAGGCTGTTAGCAAAGGGGCATCTCCGTCAGTTGGAACCACGACCTCTGCCAAGTCCGCTTCCGCCAAATTTCCAAGGAGACCTCTTCTGCAAATTTCATCAGCAGAAAGGCCACTCGACGGATCGATGCATGAGGTTAAGGCATGAAATACAAGACCTCATTGACAACAAAGTGATATCCGAACCGCCTGTCAAAGCCCCCAATGTCACCACGAATCCTCTGCCAAACCATCGTGCTGTGCCGCCGCCACGGGGCCTTTATTTCTTGGAGATAGAAGAAGCAACCTTTGATCCATCTAAGCTAATCACTAAGTCTGGGGCACCAAGAAAACCATACCTGCTGCCTAAGGACTCAACAATCTGTGCTTTGGGGGATCAGCTAAGGGAAAATGAGATGGAAAAGTCAGATTGGTGGATCCAAGAGGGCGACAAACAAGACGTAATCCGGGTGGAGGATGACCTTTGGTACGAAAGCGATAAGGAAATAGAGGTGTTAGAGAGTACTTTGAAAGTTAATTCGAAAACCAATAATCTATGGATGAGAGAAGAAGTCAGTCACTTGACCCGGTCAGGCAGACACTTCAAGCCGCACGAACTAGAAGAGGATCACCCGGGGAGGGAACTGGAAAAAGGGAAAGGGAAGGTGAATGAAGAAGAAGAAGAGGATAGGGTTTTAAGGCAGATGAGGAAAACGCAAGCTAACATCACTATCTGGGGACTGCTGATCGCCTCCAAAAAACATAGGCAGGCAGTCTTGGATGCTTTGAACCAATCCGATGTCTCTATCAATACAGCGCCGGAAGACCTCGTGGGGATGATCAGTAGGATCCCGGCTCTAGCTATTACCTTCTCGTCCGACGACCTACCTCCCGGAGGGCCCGTGCATAACAAGCCTTTGTATGTCACCGTCGAATGCTTGGGTAACACTGTGCCTGCCTGTCTGGTGGACAATGGATCAGCCTTAAACGTGTGCCCGTTTCGAACTGCCAAGCGCATGGGTTTGGACGAATCAACTTTCATGCCATCTGAGCAAAGGGTGAGAGCATACGACAACACTCAGAGAACTGTCATGGGCATAATTCTCCTTCACCTCGCTGTCGGTCCACTTGAGAAGGAGGCCGAATTTCAGGTCATCGACATTCCTGCATCCTTCAACCTGCTACTTGGAAGGCCGTGGTTAGACAGTTTGGGCGCCATACCATCGACAATCCACCAAAAGGTCAAATGTGTTTGGAAGAGCAGGGTCTGTGACATCCTCGGGGATAGCTGGGTTCGTCCGTCTGAAGCTTCATCAAGTGCACCGGTCTTAGAGGTACAGCTGCAAGAAGAGGGGACAGGTCTGGGGGGATTCGAGTTCATTAACACGCTGGAAGAGGGAAAGCTGTGAGAGTTCCTACCGCTTTATTTTGATCAGCATGCCAGTCCAGTGGTCGCAGGGATCATGAAGAAGATGGGCTTCTTTCCGAGATTAGGATTGGGAAAGAACCTTCAAGGCATGCCTGAGTTTCCAAGAATTCCTACTCAGACTCACACTCACGGCCTGGGGTATCAGCCAACGAAGAAGGAACTAAGGGCAAAGAAGAAGGCTTTCGATGCGCCGCTGGACCCTTACCTCAAGACGCTCAATGGATACTTCGTGAAGGAGGGAGAAGACTTCCCTTTCTGTGGTTTCCCAGAGCCATGGGTGGACCAGAAGGACAAGCGCTTAAAGCCAGGGTTCGAAATCTTCTTCTCCCACAAATTCTCCAAACACAAGGATCCGTTTATGCAAGTGCCTGAAAAGCCTGTTACTGTCGACGATTGGATCGGTGTACTAGAAGGACCGGTCATGCAGAATCTGTTGAGCAAAGAAGGGGTCGAAGGAAAAGGGGAAGAAAACAAGGGTTTGGAGGTCAAGGCCGAGGAAGGGAATGTTGAGGATGTGATGGAAGAGGATGCGCTGGAAGAAGAGCTGGAACTAGAAGAGGGAGAGAAGACAGACACCGGAGGACTGCCAGGTTGCGTCACTTTGGAGCTCAAGCAAGGAGCCAACAAGGAGTGGGTCTTTGAGTCTAGTGATAAGTATCCCCCTCACCCAGAGTCTGTAATGGCCCAAATGAGGCGTCTTACTATTGATATGTCTGTTGTAATCACTCCTAACAAAATCAATGAAAGTATGACTAATTCCGCCTACTCGAATGCCCTTAATGAATGTGATGAATGTGATGATCATGGAATACCTAATGAATTGCAAAAGCTAATTGACAAAGAATCTGCATGTAAAATCATTGAAGACACTCTAACGATTAATCTAGGAAATGAAGATAATCCTCAAAATGTCTTTATCGGCTCAACACTTAGCAATGAAGAAAGCAAAGAACTAATCAATCTATTAAATGAATTCAAAGATGTTTTTTCATGGTCTTATAATGATATGCCAGGTATTGATCAAAAGATAGTCCAACACCACATCCCTCTCTTTCCCAATTCGAAACCCATAAAACAGAAATTGAGACGAATGAGGCCAGAATGGGCACTTAAAGTAAAAGAGGAGGTTGAAAAGCAACTAAAGGCTTGATTCTTGATGGTCACCGAGTATCCAGAATGGATTGCCAACATTGTACCTGTCCCAAAGAAGGATGGTCATGTTAGGGTTTGCGTTGACTTTCGAGATTTAAACAAGGCAAGCCCTAAAGACGATTTCCCATTACCCCACAACGATGTGTTGGTTGATAACACTGCGGGACATGAGCTTCTATCTTTCATGGATGGATTCTCCGGGTATAATCAAATCCTCATGGCACCCGAGGATAGGGAGAAAACCACATTCATCACTCCATGGGGGACATATTGCTATAGGGTTATGCCATTCAGACTTAAGAATGCAGGTGCGACCTATCAAAGGGCTGCCACCACTTTACTGCACGACATGATCCACAAGGAGGTGGAAGTGTATGTGGACGATATGATTGTGAAATCCAAAGAGAGGGGAGGGCACCTAGAGGCTTTGAGAAAATTCTTTGGGAGATTGAGGGAGTTTAAGATGAGGCTGAAACCACAGAAATGTACCTTCGGAGTTACCACAGGAAAGTTGTTAGGGTTCCTTATTACCCAGAGGGGGATCGAAGTAGACCCAGCCAAGATAAAAGCCATAACCGAAATAAACCCACCCAAAAGTGAGAAAGAACTGAGAGGGTTCTTGGGGAGAATACAGTTCATCAGCCGCTTCATTTCCAAACTCACCTTGACTTGTGACCCATTGTTCAAACTGCTTAGAAAAGGAGAAAAGTTCAAATGGGACACCCTTTGCCAACAAGCCTTCGACAAAATCAAAACCTATCTCCAGAACCCCCCTATCCTGTCACCACCATCACCTGGGAAACCGTTGTTGCTTTATCTCTCTGTATCCGAAGATTCGATGGGATGTATGTTGGCCCAAGAAGGAGAAGAGGGGCACGTAGAGAAGGCCATTTATTACTTGAGCAAGAGAATGATCGGATACGAGTTGAAGTACTCACCCTTAGAAAAAGCCTGTTGGGCCTTAGTCTGGTGTACCCGTCGCCTTTGCCACCACATGCTAGCATTCCCTGTGATCTTGGTATCCCGAATGGACCCACTAAAATACCTATTCAAAAAACCCGTCTTGACCAGTAGGATTTCCCGTTGGACCATGATGCTGGCTGAATTCGATATCAAATATATCACTGCCAAGTCCGTGAAAGGGAGGGCTGTCGCCGAGTTTTTAGCCGATCTCGCAGTGGAATCCGAGGACGAAGGAGAATTCAAGTTCCCAGATGAGGGAATATTGGAGGTGAAGGAGGAGTTGTGGAAAATGTACTTTGATGGAGCAGCCAACCAATTAGGTTACGGGGTCGGAATCATTCTCATAGCACCCGATGAGACCCCTACCCCATTAGCTGTCAAACTCAAATACAACTCAACCAACAATACCGCGGAGTACAAAGCCTGTATAATTGGGATGGAAGCGGCCTTGGCTTTGAAAGCCGGACGGATTGATGTCTTCGGAGATTCCAATTTGATCATATCCCAGGTCCGGGGAGATTGGAAAGTAAAGCATGAGAAACTGAGACCTTACCATGATTACCTGGAAAGTCTGAAAGCACAATTTCAAAAGATTTCTTTTTACTACCTCCCTCGTGAAGAAAACCAATTAGCCGACTCATTGGCTACCTTGGCCTCGATGATCCAAATCCCCTCCAAAACTACCATGATCCCGCTATCCATAGAAGTAAGAAAACAACCGTCGTTTGAAATAGTCGCGGCCGTGGAAGACGAAGAGGAAGTACCATGGTATGAGGATGTGTGGAAGTTCATTAAAGAAGGAGAATACCCCGAGGGAGCCTCAGAAAAGGATAGAAAGGCAATTCGGCGGTTCGCCGCTCAATTTGTGATCTATGCAGGTAAGTTATGGAAGAAATCCTACACCGGGTACAATCTAGAGTGCCTATATGGAAGGGAAGCTAAGAGAATGATGGAAGAAATTCATGAGGGAGTGTATGGGCCCCACATGAATGGGCACATGCTAGCAAAGAAGATCATCCGACAGGGATACTATTGGACAACCTTGGACAAAGACTGTTGTGAGTATGTTAGAAGGTGTCACAAATGCCAAATTCATGCAAATCTAATGCACACCCCGCCGTCACAGCTCTATAGCATGACCACCCCTTGGCCGTTTTCCGTATGGGGGATCGATATCATTGGTGAGATAGTTCTGAGGGCCTCCAATGGGCACCGGTACATAATCGTGGCAATCGACTATTTTACAAAGTGGGTAGAGGCAGCCTCGTATGCAACTTTGAAAGCCAAAGATGTGGTAAGTTTCATCGAGAAAAACATAATCTGCAGGTACGGGGTCCCGAATGAGTTTATCTCCGATCATGGTAGTCATTTCCAAGGAGAAGTCATCCCGCTCTTGGAAAGGTATAAGATCACTCGTCACCAATCATCCCCGTACAGGCCGCAGACGAACGGAGCAGTAGAGGCGGCAAACAAAAATGTTAAGGCAATCCTGGGGAAGACGACGAATACATATAAGGATTGGCATGAAAAGCTGCCATTTGCTTTGTGGGGGTACCGGACCTCGGTCAGAGCTTCAACAGGTGCTACGCCGTACTCATTGGTCTACGGAATGGAGGCGGTCCTCCCAATTGAGGTAGAAATACCCTCTCTCAGGGTCTTGGCAGAGTGCGAAGTAACCGAATCAGAATGGGTGCAAGGAAGGTATGAGGAGTTGATGTTACTCGACGAGAAGAGGCTGGCTGCGATCAACCATACTCGGGGGTACCAGAAGAGGATAGCCCGTGCTTTCAACAAAAAGGTCCGCCCAAGGAAGCTTGCTGAGGGTGACCTTGTCCTCAAAGAACTGAAAGTGCCTGTTTATGACCCTAGAGGAAAATTCAAACCCAACTGGGTCGGGCCATACATCATTAAGACTCTCCTTTCCGGAGGAGCGGCTTATCTCATGGACCTGAACGGGGTTGAATTTAAACAACTAATTAACCTCGATCGCCTCAAGAAGTATTTTGCTTGAAACCTTTCTTTTCAAAACCTCCTACCTTGATGAACTACGCTTGACCTGATTCCCGCTAGGGGATACGTAGGCAACCTACTCGGTTTGGTCACTTAAATAAAACCGCCCGAACGGCGTCTTCCTTCATATCTTGAACCGAACTACTCGGGACCTGACGCCTACTCGGGGATAAGTAGGCGGGCTCTCCAAAGTCCTCGGTCTACTCAAAAAAACTCGTGCTAAACTAGGGGCAAACTAGCGTTTGCCCAGAACTACTTCGAAGCCCTAAAGCCAGGGGCAAACTTCGTTTGCTAGCCGAAGAACCCAGATATCTGTCTGAAACCCGTCTTTGGATCTCCTGGCTATCAAGATACATACTATAAAGAAACAATGAGAGTTCATGGTATAGAAAGAATGAAGCCTAAAGCCAAATTCAAAGCAAGATAAAGAGCCGAGAAAAGACATTTGAAAGGAGAATTCTTCATAAAAGGTTAATTGAAGGGGAGGAACACTTTGATTGAACATGTTAGAACTTTCCTAAAAGATAACACCACTTTTTGAAGAGAAAAATAAGGAAAATCACATTCAAAAGCGTAAACAAAGAGTAGACAGGGTCTGTCAGAAAGTTTTTAGCAAGCTTTTCCCTGTTTTCGTCTACTTTATTATGCATGTGTCCGTCAAGCTCGCCTCGCAACCAAGGCTTGGATCTCTAGGAGATATTCGGTAGTAGTCGCAGTCAGAGCAGGAACCCTCGGGAAAGGAGCAGCCATTCTGCTGGGCCAAGCCTCCATGAAAGCCTTCACAATAGAAGGACGCAAAGGGGACCCCCTGGTGAAATCAGCAGTCACAGATTCGGTAGCATCTTGCACAAGTCCAAACTGATGGACAACTCGGTCAGGAATGTAGAAAGTCGTAGCATGCAAACCCGGCAGCCAGATGCCAGGTCGCCCAGGGAGACGTATAGCAACAGAGCGACAGATCCACGACGGGCAAACCCAACAGATGTCACTAGAAGAGAGGCCCTGAAGCCAACCAAGCCACGCGTCGGCGGACCAAAACAGGCTGTGAATCTTCATGCGATCATAAGGAAGTGACCCACGGAGATGGGAAGCATGAATGAAGAGGTCCATATGCTCCATGAGCCAAATTTGCAAGATAAAAGGTGCCCCAGCAGATAACATGACCCCAGTGGCATGAGCATGGCCCAATCCAATCAGAGTTTCACCAAGGACTAGCATAACAGCACTTTTCATCTCCCACAAACCGCAGGCGATGGGTATGAGAGTGTCCGAAGATGATCGAAAGAGAAAGTAAGAGAGCATAGCAATCGACAAGGCACTACGTTGAATGATCTGATACTCACCATCGTAAGGGTCCCCTATGGGAGCATAAACAGAAGAAAGGCGCTCAAAGTCGGTTTGCCTGTCATGAACAAAAGAGCCCGCCGCATTCTGAGACATGTGGAGAAGGGTGGCTAAGTCCCGAACATACCCAGCCTGAATCTGAGGAACCATCAATTCAGCAGAAGGATCCGTGTGGAGAATAGCACTAAACTCCTCAAATAAGGGGCAAATCTCCTAAGAACCGAAACGAAAGACATTGAGAGCAGGATCCCAACATTGGACGGTGGCGCGAAGTAGACCCTCATTTAGATTCATCTGTTGGAAAGAGAAGAGATCGTTTAGTCTGAAGCACTCAAAATTGAGCTTGTCAATGCCAGAGAGAGTATCCATCCATGGGAAGAGGATTTGAGAACTAATGGGGGCCATTTGGAGAGGAAATGAGAAGAAATGAGAAGTGCTTTGCGGAACTTTGAGAATGAAGGGATATAAATAGAAGAATAAGGCTGTCTACCTACCCGCGGCACTCGATAAAGTGCGGCGGTACTCGATGAGGTGCCGCACGGCAGTCAGTGAATGCCGTTGCGGCACTTACTGACTGCCGTTGCGGCTCTCACCGAGTGCCGCGGAGACCTAACCGAGTGCCGTTCTGAGTTTTTTATTGGCCAGGATCTGTTTGTAACACGATCAGCCCACCTGTAAACAGAAAACTAATTGAGAAGCAATAAAACGTGTGCATCATGCAGCACGTACAAATACATTCATTCATTCATTCATTCATTTTATTTATTTGTACATTCCAAAAGATAAAAGAAACAAGAGCATTCAAAGATAAAAATAAAGACGGGATCAAGCCATGATCCCACATACGGCAAGAATTGGACCAAGCTATGGTCACACATACGGTGAAAAGCAATAATGTAATAATAAAAGTATTAGGAATGCCTATCCTACCAACTATCAGGGAGCAGCTATCAAAATAAAGCATATGTGTATATATACAGTCATCCACCAAAATAAAAATCCTCTCAAAAAAACAAAAAATGATAAAAGCAGGATCAGCTCCGACCCCGACCCCGGCCGCGAGTCTGACGAGTCGTGCGCCTAAGAGGCTCCTCCTCTGACTCGGTCCCGCTGCCTCTACCACTCTCTCCACGTCCGCTGCCTCGGCCTCTGCCATCACTAGTGCCCTCACCGCCGCCTCCGCCACGCCCAGCACCGCTACCTCCGGGGGCATCGCTGAGAGAGATGCCAAACTGGTGAAGCCGCTGCTGAAGCTGACCCACCTGCTGAGATAGGACTCTGATCTCCTCCGCCTGAAATGAGAAAAATAAGTCCAGGAAACGTTGAAATAACGGATAAAATACTGAGAATAAAATGAATAAAAGATCATACCTGGGCCCTCAGCTGGGTCACAGCAGTCGCCCGAGCTCCCTCAGCCTGAAAAGCAAGTCCCGAGAAATAAAAGATTAGTATGAAGGGGGACAATCAAAATCACCGTCAAAGTGAAAGTGAAAGTGAGAGGTGGAGAGGGGTCTCTTACCATCCACTCGCACCCAAGAACCCACTGTCGCACGCTATGGGCATACGTCAGGCCCTACTCCGCGTAAGCACGCGGGACAACGTCATAATGGATAGGAATAGTGGGGGCGCCCCGTGATAGCCGGGGGATCGTCGTCACGTGGGGCTCACCAAATGAGACGGTCGACATGGTTCAGTCCCACTCGGGCAAGGCAGGAGGTCGAACCGCGGCAGGAACAGGCTGCAAACAAAGGTAATAAAACATGAAAAAGGAATAAAAGGAGAACTCACAGAGATAATAAATGAATCATTTACTCACCCGAGTCACTTCCATCAGGGGGAAGTCCGGCATCAGCTTGGCGGCACGGAAGGCCGCATATCCGTCAGGATCATCCAAGAAGCCGTGGATACCGAAGCCGGCTCGAGCAGCCGTGAACTCGCTGCCCTGAAGTGTATCCGTGGCCCTCATAGAGTCGGGAGGAGGGAATGGCACGAAGAATCTGGGGGCCGCTAGTGACTGCCTGGTCACCCTCTCTCCTAGATACCACGCCTGGCCCTCTGGCCCACATAGAAGTCACCTCGTCGGGTCATACCCGGCCGACTCTCGAATCACCACACTAGCCTCGGGCAGCACCCTGAGCCACGGCTGCCAGTGTACATGCTCCTCCCGTAGGTTCGTCAGGAAGTTCCTGAACGAAACAAAGTCATGAGATCTGGTCTTCCGCCCAACCCTGTCCTTCGCCCATTTCAGCCCCTGAGGCATGACGAGGGCGTCAGCGTCGCGTGTCACTGGAGACATCATGCGAAAATACTCGTGGGACCAGATCTGCAATAATAAAATAAGGGGGTTAGTTTCTCAAATTGAATAAATTTCTAAAAGCATAAAAAGGGCAATGAAACGTGAAAATATACCTCCCACGCTCTCCAATACCCGCTGGTAGCAGCCGACCTGTCCCAGGAGATGGCACTCATATGCCTGTACAAGATAGATAACCCTGCACCAGCCCAATCAAACTCAGCAACCCGGTCCAGACGCTCCAGCGACGCCACCAAGGAAGCAGAAATCCGGTCACCCTTGGTGCTTGATCTTGTCAGAATCAAGATGTAAAAGTATACTTTACTTTTCTAAAGATTTGTAGTGTGAAAGTAAAGGTCGAACCCACAGAGATTGATTACTGCAGCTTTTAATTTTAAAACCTAAGTCTACTTAATTAAGAGAAACGGATTTGATTTGGTTTTTATTTAAACTAATAACAATAAAAGTAAATCTAAACTATGAAAGCAATTAAAGTTGTGTTAAATAATATTTAAAGGAACCTAGGATTGCAAATCCACCACTAGCTTCATAATAGGAATATTTATGAATTACTTTAGCTTATTACGTTGGATGAATATGGGGAATTGTAGCTACAAGCCCAAT